>CAUYRH010139584.1:0-18361 GCA_963574655.1 Perodicticus potto
TTTTTTTTTTTTTGAGACAGAGCCTCAAGCTGTCACCCTGGATAGAGTGCTGTGGCATCACAGCTCACAGCAACCTCCAATTCCTGGGCTCAAGCGAGTCTCCTGCCTCCGCCTCCCAAGTAGCTGGGACGACAGGCGCCCGCCACAACGCCCGGCCATTTTTTGGTTGCAGCCGTCATTGTTGTTTGGCGGGCCTGGGCTGGATTCGAACCCTGACAGCTCAGGTGTATGTGGCTGGCGCCTTAGCCCGTTGAGCCACAGGCGTCAAGCCACTAACATGGCTTTCATATAATCCTGTTAATATATCAAACATTGTTTTCCAGAAGGTAATTACAAATAGTACAAGAGGAAATTAATCTTGGAGATTACTAGCTCCACAGCAAACATATTTATATAGTCACAATATATGAGGTAAACACTTTTCATTGAGTTTCAACTTTTAGAACCAACAGATGGACAAAGCCCGGAAGACTTAATTTTAGCTGCAAAAGTAAACATAACTGTTACCAGCATTGATGTTGCCCAAGTGAAAGCCTAGAAGAGGCAAGCTAGAAAGAGAAGGGAATGACGGGGAAGGGCGATGGTGCTCTGCTAATGACAGAGAGACTTCCAAGATAAATTCCTTGGCTTGCTCACCCTCAGGTTGGGATAACTCTGGCTCATGTTTTACAGCAAGAGCTGGCAAATATTTTCTGGAAAGGCCCAGATTAGGCTTTGTGAAGCCCACAGTCTCCATCACAACTACTCAACTTGGCTGTTAAACTGTGAAAGCAGCCACAGACCATATGGAAGTGACTAGGAGTGGTTATTCCAATAAAACTTTGGCCCGGAGTTCCCCAGTGGGATGGAGTTCCAATTGCCCATGGAAGTAATTGGCTTAATCCCCTTCACTGACTTTCTCCCCTTCCTTGCCTCACTTCCTTACACCTCTGCTACTGTATGGGTCACCTTCCCAATAACTACCTGTACTCAGATCTTTATCTTGAGGTCTGCTTCTGAGGGGAACCCAAATAAAGGCAGGTGTGAGCTATTCTTATCACTGTTTTTCACAAGAAGAAACGAGGAACAAAGAGAGTAAGCAATTTGCTCAAGGTCACAGAGCCAGCATTTGGATCCAGAAAATCTCACTTGAGAGATATGAATATACTCAAAGTGTCCTGGAAAATCAGCACAGTAGGGCAGTAGGGGAGGGGGACAGTGGTCAGAGGAGTGAAGACACCCCAGAAGGAAAAGAATTCCCCAGAGTAGTGGGAAGGAGAGAGAGTGACATGGACTTGCTCCTTGTCAGTGAACACCCAGGGAAGGATAATTATGGTCATTCAGGCAGATGGGAACTTGGGCATCTTCCCAAAATAGTCCCATGGCCCAAACATGACACAGAAGTAGCAGAAAGCCACCACAACTAAAGGGACCTACGTACAGAAGCAGAGACCTACGTAATGACTATGTCAGTATAACCTGGGAGGACAGTTGACTGGGCCCCCGGGGGCACAGTGACACACAGTGCTCCAGTTCTAGTGGGGGGGAAGCTATATTTTGTTTTCCACTATAACGTGGTAGAATGAAAGTTCTACCTTAAAAATTAAATTGAATTATTAGAAATAAACATTGCTTAATGTCCTGCATGTCTAACTTGTGGTTTGAGATGAAATCTTCTGCAACGGTGGCACCCGTAGCTCAGTCGTAGGGTGCTGGCCACGTATACCAAGGCTGTTGGTTTCAAACCTGGACCAGGCCAGCTAAAACAACAATGACAACGCAATTGCAAAAACAACAAAAAAAATAGCCAGGCATTGTGGCAGGCACCTGTAGTCCCAGCTACTTGGGAGGCTGAGGCAGGAGAATCGCTTAAGTCCAAGAGTTGGAGGTTTTTGTGAGCTGTGACGCCATGACACTCTACCCAGGGCAACAGCTTGAGACTCTGTCTCAAAAAAAAAAAAAAAAGCATTCCTTGAACACTTTCCTTGAATGAAGGGGGATGCAGCCAGCCTCAGAAAGAAATTTGAACCAGGAAGTGAACTCTTCTTTTCATTATTCATTATAACATCTGTGTTTCTACTTTCTTCTCTTCAACTCCCAAATTTGTACATTTGTTCTGCTCAGAGAGCCCAGATAATGAACATTTTTTGGTTATAATCCCAAATTTCCATAGAAAGACTTGATTGACCCCTCTCGAAGAAGCTATTTTCCTAGACTTCCAATTAGTCATGGACAGAGGTTAGAACCATGTAGTAGAAAATGGCGGGGCAGCTCCTGTGGCTCAAGGAGTAGGGCACCAGCTCCATATACCAGAGGTGGTGGGTTCAAACCCGGCCCCAGTCAAAAGCTGCAAAAATAAATAAATAAATAAGACAAATGTATAATAAATAAATAAATAATAAATAATAATTAAAAAAAAAAGAAAATGGTTTCTGGCAGTCCACCCTTGGGTGGGATGGACAGTCTTCCATGAAAAGACTTTGGCAGATTATCCAGCAAATGTCCCATGGAATGTCACCTCTATGCCAGGGCACCATGCTGCAAGGCGGAGCTCATAAACCATCTTCTGGATGAGGGATTCCCTAATCTCAGCTACTGAATTACCTAACCCTACAATTGTTCCTATAGTTCCCAAGCACATTCTGATCAATATTAATCTACATGCTTGTGCTCTATTATGTACCCTGTATCACGGACTTTTACTTGACCAGTTCCTCTGCCTCCTTTTGAGAGCCACTGTCCCCTTTGTGATGGACATCTGGTTTTCAATTTGGCTCCTCAATCATCTGATAAGCCTATACTGTTGAGAGATTTCTCACTTCAAGAGTCCTAATTGGGAAATAGCCAGTTCCAATTGCAAAAGTAGAATGGAGTAGAATGGAGTAGAACCAAATGTTCACTTTCCCAACCTCCATTGTAAAAAGTACATGACCTAGGATCAACCAGACAGACACAATGTCCTTAGACTTACACTTCGAAGCCAGTGACCCCAAGTAGGAACAGTGGAGAATCTATTTTACAGTGATGATAACAGAAGGGCCAGCAGCAGTGTCAGTGGTACAAACAGTAGCATGGGCTGTGGGCGGTCCTGGCAGTGTGAGGTGTGTTGGCATGAGGACCAGGACACCCAGTACAGGCCACAGCCACAGTGCGTACTTGACACACCAGTTCTGCACAGTGCTTTTGGTGGTAGCTTGGGCATGTTACCTCCTTCCCACCTTCCTGTGTCAAAGGTTTGATTTCCAGCTTTCCTGGAAATTCAGTGACTACCCAATTTCCTTTCCATAAACACTATTTTCTGCATAAATCACCAGAGTTACATTCTGCTTCTTAGAATCTTTTTGTTGCTGTTATTGTTGAGACAGAGTCTCACTATGTCGCCCTCAGTAGAGTGTCATGGCTTCACAGCTCACAGCAACCTCAAACGCTTGGGTTTAAGCGATTCTCTTGCCTCAGCCTCCCAAGGAGCTGGGACTACAGGCATCCACCACAATGCCTGGCTATTTTTGTTGTTGTCATTGTTGCATGACCGGCCCCAGGCTGGGTTGGAACCTGTCAGCCCCAGTGTATGTGGCTGGCACCCTAGCCGCTGAGCTACAGGCACCAAGCCTGTTGCTTAGAATCTTGATACCCATTGCTTCTGTCCATGAGATCCCTTTAGGTATTGCTTCTGTGTCATGTTTAGGCCATGGGACTATTTTAGGAAGCTGTCCAAGTTCCCATCTGCCCAGATGACAATAATCATCAATTCCTGGGCATTTTCTGATCCATCTTTCCTTTTAGGAAATGCTCCTTCCTCATTTCACTGATAATTGTTAGACAGAGGCACTTATTTCCCATTCATATGTCTGTGTTAGAAGAAAACCCCTAACCTCTCTCCCTGCTTCTTACTCATTCCTCCCCCAAAGGAGATGGAGTAGCTGTCTGATTGGCAAGTGTGACAGTCAGGATAGGTGAGGTTATGCTGTAGTAACAAACAACTTCAAAACCTCAATAGCTTAAAATAGCAAAGATTTCTTTGTTGCTCAAGCTCTATGTCATTGTTTATTGTCTTGGGGCTCTTCTCCACATAGTCCAGAATGTAGGATCATGGAGCAGATACCCTCTGGAATATTACCAGTTGCCATGCCAAAGAGAAAAAGAGTGTGAAGCAAATCAAGCACTGGCTCTTAACGCTCCAACCTGGAAGTGCCACATATCAGGTCTAATCACACATAACTGGTCATAGCAAGTCACACACCTGCACCTCACTCCAAGAGGGTTCCCAGAAGAAATAGAACTCTTTCACAAATGGCACACAATGGGTTTGGGAGAAGGGACACGTTGTGGCTAAGCTTCATCTGGGTTCTGTTTTGGCCATCTGCATACCTGTGGAGGGCGTGTGTTCTTGTCTGGTCTCAGCCACACTGTAAAGGCTCCCTGTGACTAGTCAAGTCAGAAATGAATTATTAAAAAGCTGGCTTAACTGGAAAAAAATAAAGCCACATTTTACAGGCATCTTCTCTTTTTTGTTTTTTATTTATTTATTTATTTATTTATTTATTTTTCCATCTGTTGCCCAGGCTAGAGTGTTGTGTGGCATCAGCCTAGCTCACAGCAACCTCAAAATTCTGGGCTTAAGTGATTCTCCTGCCTCAGCCTCCCACGTAGCTGGGACTACAGGCACCCCACCACCATCCCCATGCCCAGCTAATTTTTCTATTTTTAGCTCTTGCTCAGGCTGGTCTTGAACATGTGAGCTCAGGCAATCCATCCACCTCAGCCTCTAAGAGTAAAAGGATTACAGGTGAGGGCCACCATGCCCAGCCAAAGGAGGCAAGTTTTTTTTTTTTTTGAGACAGAACCTCAAGCTGTCACCCTGGATAGAGTCCCAATGGCATCACAGCTCACAGCAACCTCTAATTTCTGGACTCAAGCGAGTCTCTTGCCTCCGCCTCCCAAGTAGCTGGGATTACAGGCGCTCACCACAATGCCCGGCCATTTTTTGGTTGCAGCCGCCATTGTTGTTTGGCAGGCCCGGGCTGGATTCGAACCCACCAGCTCAGGTGTACGTGGCTGGCGCCTTAGCTCGTTGAGCCACAGGCGACGAGCCTGGAGGCAAGTTTTTTTTTGTTTGTTTTTGCTTTTGAAACAGTCTCACTTTGTCACCCTTGGTAGAATGTCATGGTGTCATAGCTCATAACAACCTCAAACTCTTGTGCTCAAGTGATTCTTTTGTCTTAGCCTCCCAAACAGCTGAGACTACAAGGTATCCGCACAATGCCCGGCTATTTTTGGAGACAGGGTCTTGCTCTTGCTCAGGGTGGTCTCGACCCTGTGAGCTCAGGCAATCCACCTGCCTCAGCCTCCCAGAGAGCTGGGCGGGCCCAGCCCACAGAGTTCTTTTTAACTGAAACCAAGTGCAGATCATATAGTGAAGCTATGAGGCAAAGCTGTGAGCCTATGAGGAATTCCTTTCATTCTCCAGGGGGAGGGTTCCCCCTCCACTGCCCCTTTCCCTATCCTGCTAATTTTCCAAGACACTCTGAATATACCTCGAACTCTCCAGTGAGACTGTCAGGATTCAAATTCTGGCTCTACTATTTGCTAGCTGTGTGACCTTTAAGCAAATTACTGAGACTCTGTGCCTCACTTTCTTCTGAGAGAATGAAACCAACACACAAAATTCTGTATTTCACCCTGCTATTCTAAATGCCTGGTCTAGTCTTAAATACTAAAATGGCAAGTCATGATCATGACCAAATTAACCTACTTTGGCTAAGTGTCATATTGTATGTAATAAGCCAGCGGACTTTGCAATGGACTGGTCCACCTCATATTTATTATAAATCCTACCATTTGGAAATTCGTTGCATGCTCCACAGAATCTAAACAGGAAGGTACAAAGGAAAGGAAGATCTGCCAGTGAAGTAGATGACCTCTCTGGAATTTTAGAGGAGAATCCTATTTTATTGTGGTTTAGCTGAACCAGTTAGGACTTTGTGTAGCTAAAAATAGAAAGGGCAATTCAAACTGACTTGATGATAGGAGGAATTTAATGATGTATAGAACTGAAAAACTAATCAGATGAAACTTGATCTTGGAACTCAAAATCTGGCTTCCCCATGTCTTTCCATTTCTCCTCTGTGGTGGTGGCTCCATCCTTAGACTATCAGCGGCCTCCGCAGCAACTCCAACCTTCCCTCCTGGCAGTAAAATGGCAGCCACTGCTCCAGACCTCACACCCTCATACTATAATACCCAGGGGAAGAGAGAATGGCTCATTCAGTAGCTCCTAGAAGGGTCCCAGAGTAACTGTCTCTGAACTCATTGGCGCAGATTGGGACACATGCCCATCTTTTTTTTTTTTTCAATTTTTTTTTTTTATTCAATCATAGCTGTGTACATTAATGCAATCATGGGGTACAATGTGCTGGTTTCATATGCAGTCTGAAGTATTTTCATCAAACTGGTTAACAGCATTCATGGCATTTTCTTAGTTATTGTGTTAAGACATTTATATTCTGCATTTAGTACACATGCCCATCTTAACTCAGTCACAATGGCCAGTGGTTGTCTCAAGCCAAGGAGAAGTAACTAATGTATATCCACTATCTCAGAGAACAATGGGTAAAATCAGTCTTTTAGCTAATTTTGACTTCATGCTTGAAATAAAATTTGCTAAAGGAGAAAAACAGTATAAGAAGAAAAACGACTTCAACATAATTCTTTTAATTTTGTTTTACTTTTTTTTTTTTTTTTTTTTTGTAGAGACAGAGTCTCACTTTATTGCCCTCGGTAGAGTGCTGTGGCGTCACACAGCTCACAGCAACCTCCAACTCCTGGACTTAGGCGAGTTCTCTTGCCTCAGCCTCCTGAGTAGCTGGGAATACAGGCACCCGCCACAACACCCGGCTATTTTTTTGTTGCAGTTCAGCCAGGGCTGGGTTTGAACCCGCCACCCTCGGTATATGGATCCGGCGCCTTACTGACTGAGCCACAGGTGCTACCTTTTGTTTTACTTTTTTAAGAGACAGGATCTAACTTTTGCCACCCAGGCTAGAGTGCAGTGACATGATTATAATTGATTGCAGCCTCAAATCCTTAGCTCAAGCAATCCTCCTGCCTTGGCCATTTAAAGTGCAGGGATTACAAAATTACATTACCAATCCCAGTAATTTTTAAATTTTTGTTGTAGAAACTGGATTTGGCTATTGCTCAGAATGGTCTTGAACTACCAGTCTCAAGAGATCCTCCTGCCTTAGCCTCCCAGAGTCCTAGGACTACAAGCATGAGCCACCATACCTGGCCCATTTTTTTTTTTAAAGGCAAAAACAAATTTATTGAAGCAACAAAGAAACAGAAGGTAGATTTGCTCCATAGGCAGAGCAGTAGCTATCTCTCAGAATAACAGAGAGTAGCCTATTTATTTACTTATTTTTTCAAAAATTTCAGATTAGGCTCGGCGCCCATAGCTCAGTGAGTAGGGCACCGGCCACATACATCGAGGCTGGCGGGTTGGAGCCCTGCCCCGGCTAAACAACAACTGCAACCAAAAAGTGACCAAGCGTTGTGGCGGGCGCCTGTAGTCCCAGCTACTCGGGAGGCTGAGGCAAGAGAATCGCTTAAGCCCAGGAGTTGGAGGGTGCTGTGAGCTGTGACATAGTGAGACTCTGTCTCAAAAAAAAAAAAAAAAAAATTCAGATTAATATGAGGGTACAAATGATTAGGTTACATTGTTTGTATTTGTTAGGTAAAGTCCAAGTTGTAGTTGAGTCTTTCACCCAGTATTTACTTATTATTTTTAAAAATTAATATATCACAACTGTATATTCAAGTATTTTATAACAAAAATTTTAAAAAGAACTGTTGGAAATTATCAATAGTCCAAGTTTACTCTGCTAAAAGAAAATGACATTCTATCAATTAGAAATTCAAAAATAGGCTCGGCGCCTGTGGCTCAACGGGCTAAGGCGCCAGCCACGTACACCTGAGCTGGTGGGTTCAAATCCAGCCCGGCCCACCAAACAACAATGACGGCTGCAACCAAAAAATGGCCAGGCATTGTGGCGGGCGCCTGTAGTCCCAGCTACTTGGGAGGCGAAGAGACTCGCTTAAGCCCAGGAATTGGAGGTTGCTATGAGCTGTGATGCCATGGCACTCTCTCCAGGGTGACAGCTTGAGGCTCTGCCTCAAAAAAGAAAAAAGAAAAAAGAAATTCAAAAATAATCCTTTTCTAACAACAACGCTTAAGAAAATAGGCATAGGCTGCAGTGCCCATAGCTCAGTGGTTAGAGCACCAGCCACATACATGGAATCCATCCCAGGGCTGCTAAATGACAACTGAAACAAAAAAATAGCTGGCATTGTGGCAGGTGCCTGTAGTACCAGCTACTTGGGAGGCCAAGGCAAGAGAATCAATTAAGCCCAAAGAGTTTGAGGTTGCTTTGAGCTGTGACACCACAGCACTCTACCAAGGGTGACATAGTGAGACTCTGTCTCAGAAAAAAAAAAAAGAAGAAAAGAAAAAAGAAAATAGACATAGGTGGCACATTTCTTAAGCTGATTGAAGCCATTTATGACAAACCCATCATGAACATCATACTGAATGGAGTAAAACTGAAAGCTTTTCCACTTAGAACTGGAACCAGACAAGGATGTCCACTATCGGCACTGCTATTCAACACAGTTCCAGAGGTTTTAGCCAATGCAATCAGGCCAGAGAAGGATATAAAAGACATTAAAAAGTGGGCAGAACAGGTCAGACTTTTTGCTGATGATGTGATCTTATACTTAGAAAACGCCAGAGACTCAACCACAGACTCCTGGAAGTGATTAAGAAATACAGTAGGCTGGGCCTGTAGCACAGTGGTTATGGGGCCAGCCACATACACCAAAGGTGGCAGTCCCGCCCAGGCCAGCTAACCAACAATGGCAACTGTAACAAATAATAGCTGGGCATTGTGGCTGTGACTCCACGGCACTCTACCAAGAGTGACAACTTGAGACTCTGTCTCAAAAAAAAAAAAAAAAAGAAAGAAAGAAAAATAGCGTCACAGCTCACAGCAACCTCAAACTCCAGGGCTTAAGCGATTCTCCTGCCTCAGCCTCCCAAGTAGCTGGGACTACAGGTGCCTGCCACAACGCCTGGCTATTTTTTGTTGCAGTTAGCTGGCCGGGGCTGGGTTGGAACCCGCTAGCCTCAGTGTATGTGGCTGGCGCTGTAACCCCGGCTTTTTTGTTGCAGTTGTCGTTGTTTTAGCTGGCGCGGGCCGGGTTCGAACCCTCCAGCCTCGGTGTATGTGGCCGGCGCCCTACCCACTGAGCTACGGGCACAGCCCTATTATATTACTTTTTAAAGACAGGTGAGAAGGCTCGCTATGTTAGCCAGGCTGGTCTCCAAGTCCTTAGCTCAAGCTATCCTCCTGCCTCAGCCTCCGGAGCAGCTTGGACTACGTGTGCGTGCCAAAAAATTTTATGAGGCTAATGTGCTGCCCGCTGCGCTGAGAGGACGACGGTGCTACCAATTTTTTAATGAATATTTTGTATACTTTTTAAAATGGGCCCCACAAAATCAGGATTCAACCCCAACCCCTTCCCACAGAGGGCAGCTTCAGAATTCTAAAGGTGAACGGAGTGGAGGAAGGCTTTGGTTATTCGGTTGGATGTGAAGTCGTTTGAGCTTAAGCTTAAGGCAAGGCTCACGACCAGTGGCAGAGATGCCCACAGACACCGCAGACATCTGTCCTATGAAGCTAGAGAGCTAAGTGCGGAGGTGACCGAGTCAGGTCTGAAGCTGATCTCAGATCAAGAAGCTAAAACACAGGTTCCAGGACCTCAGGATAGCCAGGGCAACTGCGAGAGTTGGGGAGCGGTGGATCAGCAGGGAAGGCGAGCAGCGAGCTGAGGGAGCTTCTGCGCTCAGTTATCTGGAAACAAAGACCCAGTGTCTCAACTTTTTAAGGATTCTTCCGTGGGGGCGAGCCATCCCCAGGCCCATCTAGCCTGAGAGGAGAGCACTGGGAACCAGGAGGCAGAACTCAGGCGGAAAACGTGCTAAGCCCCTGCTGCAGGAAGCCACGCCCGCCCTAAAGACGAGTTCTCCACTCCAGTTAAGCTCTCTGAAAGCCAAAGAGCAGCCGGGAAAGGAGGGCGGGATCTTGCTCGGAGGCGGGGCCATGCCCAGGGGCGGGGCCAGAGCAGGAGCCCTGGCCACGCCCAGGAGGGTTAGGGACGTCCGGCTTGGGTCTGGGAAAACGTCGGAGAGTTCTGGCATTTTGCTCCCCTTGGCCGAAGCTCTCTCGGGCTGTTGGAAGGTGGAGAGGTCGTAGTTTGGAAAGGACGCGCTGGGCAGCGAAATCGGGGACGGCCTGCGGGAGTCCGCTAGGCTCGTGCTGAAGTTTGGGAGAGGCGGTGCTCCTGCACCGGGTGGTGCGCCTGGCGGGTGCTCTGGCCGACCGGGAGATCCAGAACCCGCAGTTACCTCTAGCTCAAGGGAAAGACCAGCCCTGCGAGGAAAGATGGAGAAAAGAGAAGAGGCAGCGGGGCTGAAGGAAAGGTTCACAGGAAGTCGGCTGGAGGGTCCTTGTGGGTAAAAGGAGAGGTAGAGAGCTAGTGAGCAGGCTGCAGGGGGTATGAGGCTCCTTTCATCCACCCGTTGCTGTGGTCATGACTGCAAATCCCTCCACCCCCAGTAATGGCAGCAAAGATGTTGACCCAGAGCCCACAGAAGAGTCGGTGCACAAAGAGAGGTCAGGGCCCAGTCGTATCTGCCTTACCATCAGCTCTCAGAATAGGGAGGCCTCAGATATGAGAAGCAGAGCAAAGAGAAGCTTCTAACAGGGGCCCAGCTCCCCACTCTGTCTCCCCAGGCCTGGGACACATCTGTACCTTTTCTAAGACTGTGGAAATATATTCAGTTCCTCCACCTCCCCAGCATGACAGTCTGAAGCAATGGGGTAGTGGCAGCTCTAGGACTCCAAAAGTGAGTCAGTGAACTTCTCTCCACAATTCCCTGCCACCTCTACCAACCCCACCACCATGCCTGAAATGTCAGACAAGGCACCACAGATGAGACTTCTCTTGAGCACCCTCTGCCACACCTGTGAGGAAGTTGCAGGAAGCAACCCAGAGAGGCAGGAAGCAAGAAGCAGAAGAGGATGGTGGGCTCCCGAAGAAGAAAGGCAGAGAGCTGGGGAGGTAGGGTGTAGAAAAGGGAGGGAGAAACCTCAGAGTTCACAGCTGCCACCACCTGTCTCACCTGCACCCTCATCCTCCCCCCTCTCTGTCCTCCTTACCCCATCCCTATTCCCATCTCCCATCCACTCTCCTCCTGGCTGTGGCCCTCATGCCCCCACACCCACCCCTTTCCCATATAGCTGTGCTTTGTGCCCTTTGACCCTCTTAGGCCTGCAGAATGCAGGCTCCTCAAGGACTGCCAAACACATTCAGGTCACCCCAAAGTGGAAAAGGGACTCTAAAATGACAGAAGCCAACTCTGAACTCTAGTACATGGCAGTCCCCTTTCCTTCCTATCTTCTCAGTCTCTTTTGGAATATATGGTTGTATTTTATGTGCCTTTGTACCTCCAAAATAACTCTGACCTGGTCTGCATCTCCCTATTGTCCCACTGTTAGAACATCTTAATTGGAGTATGGGAGTTTCCTTGGTCACAAGACTCTGGTAGGGGTGTGGAGCTGGGAGTGAAAGGATTGGGGCATATGTGCAGCTCTGTGTCTGCCCCTGATGTCTGTCTGTCTCAGGGTAGTTCAACGTGTCTCTGTCTTGTATGCCAAAGAGGGACAGGGAAGCTGGATGGGGAAGGGCTGTCCCCACCACAACCCTGAAGGAACACATGCACGTCCCAGCCCTACTACCACTACCTTCTTTCCTGGACTTAAATTTCCTGGTGCCAACCCTGGCATGCTCCCTCTTCAGATCTTCTCAGGACTGCTTCTTTCTTGTTGTCTGGGTCTCAGCTCCAGGGTCTTCCCTAAAGCCATATCTCACACCTACACATCTATGTATATGCAACATTCTGTGTCACAACATTCCCTTACTTTATTTTCTTCATAGCACTTACTGCTATCTGATTTTATTTATCAGTTTGTTGACTTGGTAATTGTTACCCTCAACCCAAAGAATGTAGGTTCCCTGAGGGCAAGGCCCTTTTATCTCTTTTATCTCTGTATATCTAGATCCTACAACTGGCCTGGCACAGAGAAGGCACTCAATAAACTGGTATAGAATTGAATTGAATTAAACACAGAGATGCTTAGCAGGTGGGTAAAGGGCCTTTCTTGCTGACTGACTACCCTTTTATCTGTCTTGCTACATCTTCATCCCCTACCAGAGCCCCAGACATGCCTGGCCTTGCCCTGCCTTCTCCAGCCTGCAACAGCCCCCAACCACAGCAGCTGCTAATACACAGCCACCATCACACTGCCTTAGCTCCTTCAGGAGCTATGAGTGGGACAACACACTCAGGCCTTGAATCTGGCCTCCACGCCCCAGTCCCCAGAAAAAATGACTCCCGCTCTTGACCCCTTTCCAACCAGCCCCTCCCCTCTTACAACCCTCCCCCCCCCCCCACCCCCCATGATAGACCAGTCAAGGTGCCTCACACCTGTAATCCCAGCACTCTGGGAGGCTGAGGCAGGCAAATTGCTTGAAATCAGGAGTTCAAGACCAGACTGAGCAAGAACAAGACTGTGTCTCTAAAAAAATAGCTGGGCATTGTGGCAGGTGCCTCCCAGCTACTTGGGAGGCTGAGGCAAGAGAATCACTTGAGCCCAAGAGTTTGAGGTTGCTGTAAGCTATAACGCCAGGGCACTCAAACCCAGGGCAACTGAGTGAGACTCTGTCTCAAAAACAACAACAACAACAACAACAACAAAACACCCTGGAGACCAGTATTCCCATGAGCACACACTCTCCTGAAGAGCCTCAGTAAAACTCTTTCACCATTTATTAAGTGTTTCCCATGTTAGGCACTGTGCGAGGTGAGTTTCCAAAGTCATGGTCATTCCAAATGCCAGTGCCCTTCTCACTCTGAGTATCCCAGAGTCCCTGCACCTCCTGTGGTCAACATGGTGGTTTCTGTCCTGAAGTCACTGTGCCTGAGCTGAAGGGAAGGTGTGATAGATTAGCTCAGGGAAGGCCTGTGCCAGGAATTGCCAGCTACTGTCCAGCTACTGTCCAGTCTGCTGTCTCTGTCTCTCACCTCCTTCTGGCATCCTGAAGGGGCAGTCTCTCCTAGGAAGCAGATACTCTGGATGGGGTTAGGCAGCTGGGCTGGCTCTCCATCTTCTCCCCCACTGTTTGGCCCAGTGTTTCTGTAGGAAAACCAGGATGAAGGCAAGAAAGTCCAACAACGCACCAGCTGGCCTGTGATCCACAGCTCCCATTTCTTCACCCAAACCTGGGAGCTCGAGCAGTTCCAAAGCCTGAGACTGAGGCAGGCTGACTGAATATAGTTCAAGTTGGGAGATCTGCAGGCAGTGATCATGGAGGCCAGTGTTTGGGGCAAGGAAAGGAAGTGCAGATTTCAGGGAGCCTAGGACCCCAGCTGCTGACCATTGTCAGTTCCTCAGACACCTCTACCAGGCTCCCTGGCGGAACATCACCTTCCAACTGTCATGAAAGCTGGCCTCCAAGGCACCCAGGTCCCAGCAATCTCATCCCTAGTGTTGACCTCTAACTGCCCAGACACACTCAGCGCACTCTCTTCTGGAGAGAATAATAGGAAAAATTGGGGTGGAGGAGATGGAACACTCAGTCATCTGCAAGAGGAGGGCAAACACCACACACACCAGATTCGTAAGAATCACGTCCCTGACGCTGATACATACACACTCACATGTGCACATGCACACACGCAGATTCTCTGAGACACACCCTCTCGATTCTTCTAGAAGAGAGGAACTGGCTTGAGAGGGCATAGGATGCACCCCAGGAATGGACTCCAATACTCCTCAGACTCAAAGTTGGGGAAGTTGCTGTAGAAACAAGCAAGGTGACTAATAGTCTCTTGGACCCAGATCACCATCTTCTTCGGTTGCTTGGGTCTCTGCTCATCCCCGTTGGCTATTTTATCCTAGGACTTCATCTCCAAGGAGGCCCTTTTTGAACTGTGGTGACCTGGATTCCTCTTCCTTGGCTCTGAGCATAGCAGGGATACTCACTGGCCATTGGCTCATCCAGTTCAGCACTAGCCTCTGTCTTCATTGGCAACACATGCAAGCCATCGTCCTCTTTTCTTAGCACTGCAGGCTCAGACTGCCCTGTTTCACTGGCTGCCTGTCCAGAAGTTTGGCCCCTATTGGTTGCCACTAGAGGTAGTGTTTCCACTGGCAGTGAATCCAACGGAGGCATGAGTTTTGTCCTCTCCATGCGTGCCACGCTGCTAGGTGTCTCCCAGATGTGCCCTCTCCCCATCCTGCATTAGGGTGGGGAGACACTGGGGGTGCCCAAGGAGGGCCCAGCAGCCTCAAGAAGCCTCTGGTGCTTGCGAAGGAGCTTCCTCCTCTCATGTTCCCCTGTGACTTCACATACCAACTGGGCAGGGAAGGCCCCGGGAAGCCCCTTCAGCCAACCTGGGGAAAGAGAGATAGGGGCCCAAATGGGTAGGGGTAGAGAGCAGGTGAGGAGGGAAGGGGGCCCTATGGAGGGCTCAGGCCTGGGGGTCATGATGGGCATGGAATTAGTGGAGAAGCCTTGAGTATCATTAGGTGGAAGTGAGAGAGTCTGGGTCACTCCTCTGTCAAGCCCTGCAGTGGTTGTTCATCACAGAGTAAGACACTGAGTCCTTACAGAGACCTGCCAGGACCTACATGCTCTGGTCCCTGTTAACTCTGTGACCTCACTGCTTCTCCCCTTTTCTTGCTCCCTCTAGCCACACTGAATCATATGGCCTTTGCACTGCCTTTCACCTCCAGCTAGGACACTCTTCCCCCAAACACCATGTGCCTAAATTTCTCACCTCCATCAGATTTACTTACATGTTGCCTTCTCAATGAGTTCCACCTCAGCTTCCCTATTTAAAATTATAACCAGCTCGGTGCCCATTGCTCAGGGTTTGGGCACTGACCGCATGCACCGAGGTTGGCCAGTTTGAGCCCAGCCCGAGGCCTGATAAACAACTGCAACAAAAAACGTCGCTGAGCATTGCAGTGGGCACCTGTAGTCCCAGCTACTAGGGAGGCTGAGGCAAGAGAATCACTTAAGCCCAAGAATTTGAGGTTGCTGTGAGCTGTGATGCTATGGCACTCTACCCAGGGCAACATAGTAAGACTCTGTACAAATAATTAAAAAAACAAAAAATAGGCTCGGTGCCTGTGGCTCAACGGGCTAGGGCAACAGCCGTGTACACCTAAGCTGGTGGGTTCGAATCCAGCCTGGGCCCGCCAAATAACAATGACGGCTGCAACCAAAAAATGGCCGGGCGTTGTGGCGGGCACCTGTAGTCCCAGCTACTTGAGAATTGGAGGCAAGAGACCCGCTTGAACCCAGGAATTGGAGGTTGCTGTGAGCTGTGATGCCACAGCACTCTATCCAGGGTGACAGCTTGAGGCTCTGTCTCAAAAATAAAATAAAAATAAAAATAAAATTATAACCTTGGCTAGGCACAGTGACTAACACCTGTAATCCTAGGACTCTGAGAGGCCAATGTGGGTGGATTACTTGAGCTCAGGAGTTTGAGACCAGCCTGAGCAAGAGCAAAATCCCATTTCCACTAAAAAAAATAGGAAAACTAGTTGGGCGTTGTGGCAGGCACCTATAGTCTCCCAGCTACTTGGGAGGCTAAGGCAAGAGGATCACTTGAGCCCAGGAGTTTGAGGTTGTTGTAAGCTATGATACCACAGCACCCTGCCCAGGGTGATAGAATGAGACTGTCTCAAAAAATTAAATGATCACCCTACCTAACTCTGGAACTTTTGACCTCCTCTGCTCTGCTTTATTTGTGTTTTTTCCGTTGCACTCATCACCTTCCAACACGCTTTATAATTTACCTATTTATTTTGTCCCTTCTTTATTGCCTGTCTCTCCCATTAGGATGTCTCCAGTAGGGCAGGAAGCTTTGTGTGTTTTGTCCACAGTGCCTGGAACAGTGAGTGGCACTTCCAAATTCTTGACAAATACTTACCAAATGAATAAATGAAAGACTCTCTCACCTTCTGGGCTCTTGTGCAGGTGCTTGGGGGCAGCCCTGGGCTCCAGACTCCGTCCCTCAGTCTTGGAAGGTGTAGACAGCTCTGAACACAGTTCCTGGGAACAGTCTGGTTGGGGGTGGATGATTTTACACTGGGATCAAGACTCTTTCTAGCTTCTTCCCCATATTCCTCTTCCCCTCTGGAAGAACTCACCACAGTCCTCATAGATGGTGTCCGGGGAGCAGGGAAGAGGGCCAGGGGTCGGAAAAGCTCCTAGCCAGCGCTGCATGTCTGATCTGGAGAGGTGGGGGTGGGGGTCATAGTTGGTCCGAATCCTCCTCGGGGTGAGGCAGGGCCCATTGATTAAAGAGATTTAACTAAGGTGGTGGTGGGGTCTGAGAGGTCAAGTGAGGACTGTAATGAGGGTGGGTTTTTGTTTGGTTTTGGTTTTGGCTCACAGCAACCTCAAACTCTTGGGCTCAAACCATCCTTTTAGCTCAGCCTACCAAGTAGCTGGAACTATCGGCAAGTGCCACCATGCCTGGCTAATTTTCCACTTTTTAGTAGAGACCGGATTTCGGTCTTGCTCAGTATGGTCTCAAACTCCTATGCTCAAGTCAGCCTCCCACAGTGCTAGGATTACAGGCGTGAGCCATCGCTGGGGCCTCAAGGGTGCTTTCTGAAGATGCAACTCACAGGGATGAAGCTTGAAGTAGCCGGTGGGTGGGGCGGCCCTGGTGGTTGCTGAGAAGGGAGAGGCGGAAGGTCGGGGGTCCAGATGGGTCCGGAACCTGCTGGGCCTGGACCAGGGAGCGATGGGCGTAGTCCAGAACTTGTAGCCGCTGCCCACTGCCGGGGAGGAGGACGTTCAGAGGAAGAGCGGGGCTCCAGCAGGGTGCCCCCTCTCCACCCAGCCTGGGCTCTCTCCCTCCTTAGGACCCACCTCTTGGGCTGAGTGATGAGCAGCAGGTCGCTAAAAAGCAGCAGGCAGAGGGGGGTGAAGCGGGTGCGCGAGGTGAAGAGCACGCCCCCCCTCCGGCACCCTAACTCGGTCAGCTCCCCCTGCAACTCCAGGCGCCGTGACCAGGAGACCAGAGGCAGGGCCTGCGAGGAAGCAGAGGAGGTTGTAGCTCCTCAGCCCTGTCGGGAAGGGCAAGACCAAGAGCGTGGGCGGAGACCCACCTTGACTTTGTGGAAGCGCAGCCTTTGGGTGAGCCGAATCAACTCTTCCGTCTGCTTCATGCGCCCTACCTCCGCGCTGCAGCGCTCAATGATCTGGGTGAGGGGAGCTGCGTCACCCACGTCACCCTCCCCGGTGACCAGCCCCCACCCCCTTCTCTCTCCTTACCACCCAATCACCTCTCCCAACTCCAGCTTCCTTCCTGCCCACCTTGCTGACAGCACCCAGGGCCTTCTGGGCGTTCTCTTGGCGGCTGGACCCCTCCTCTGTCTGACGCAGGATATTCTGGGGACAAGTAGAAAGGGTGACTGGGGCCCCTGCTCTGCAGCCCTGGGATTCAGAGGGGCCACAGCTCAGAGGACCCTGCCTGTATTGGTGAAATACTCAGTTTGGGGTTCACAGGGCTGAGGGACCAGCTTCAACAAGGCTAAGAGACCTCACCACTTGCTGTCTGCATAACCCTGAGCGAGTCATATTACCTCTCTGAGCCTTAGTTTCCCTATCTGTAAAATGGGGGTATTATACCCACCTAGCATATCAATAGCATTGTTGTCAGGATTCATGGAGGTAACATATGTGAAGTGCTTAGCATAGTCCTTGGCACATAGTAAATGCTGAAAAGAGCATTGTTCTTATTTTAATAATAATAATTACTTTTTTTTTGAGACAGGGCCTCAAGCTGTCACCCTGGATAGAGTGCTGTGGCATCACAGCTCACAGCAGCCTCCAATTCCTGGGCTCAAGCAAGGCTCCTGCCTCCACCTCCCAAGTAGCTGGGACTACAGGCACCCGCCAGAACACCCGGCCATATTTTGGTTGCAGCCATCATTGTTGTTTGGCGGGCCGGGCTGGATTTGAACCTGCCAGCTCAGTTGTATGTGGCTGGCGCCTTAGCCCGTTGAGCCACCGGCGCCGAGCCTATTTTAATAATAATAATTATTATTATTTTCTTTTTTTTTTTTGAGACAGAGCCTCAAGCTGTCACCCTGGATAGAGTGCCGTGGCATCACAGCTCACAGCAACCTCCAATTCCTGGGCTCAAGCGAGTCTCTTGCCTCTGTCTCCCAAGTAG
>CAUYRH010139585.1:0-11112 GCA_963574655.1 Perodicticus potto
TTCTAAATGATAATGAGTGTTGATTTAATTCTCAGCTTAACTGTTGTTGATGTATATGAATGTTACTTATTTGTGCACATAGCTTTTGCATCCTGAGACTTTGCCAAATTTATGTATCTATTCCAGTAATCTCTTGACAGAATATTTTGGATTTTCTAGATATTAAATTATATCATCAGCCAAGAGCAATCGTTTGATGACCTCTATTTCCCCATTTGGATACCTTTGATTTCCTCCTTTCTTCTGATTGCTCTAAGACTTCCAGCACTATGTTGAATAATTGGTTCTTGGAAAGTTGAATAGCTTTCAACTAAAGACTGAAGGAAGACCCAAATCTATCACCATTCACAAAAATGAATTCATGATCAAGAAGAGATGTATACCTGATTAAACCAGACTTAAACGTGAAACTATAAGATTTCTAGAAGAAAATATTAGGAAAACTCTTATATATATCAACCTTGGACAAGAATTTACGAAGACCCTCAAAAGCACAAAAATTAACACATGGGACCTGGTAAAGTTAATAGCTTCTACACAGCCAATATAAGAATCAATAGAGCCAACAGCCATCTACAGAATGGGACAAAGTATTGTATGCTCTATGTTTGATAAAGGATTGATAGTTAGAATCTGTAACAAACTCAAACAAATCATCAAGAAAAAAATCAAGCAACCCAATAAAAATTGGGTAAAATACATGAACGGAAGCTGTTCTCAAAAAGGTAGACTAATGGTTAATAAACATATGAAAAAATTCTCAGCATCTCTAAGCATCAGGGAAATGGCAATCGAAACCACAATGAGATTATCTAACTCTGGTGAGAATGACATTTAACAAAAATTCTAAAACGACAGATGCTGAAGTGGATGTGGAGAGAAAGGAACAATTATGTACTGCTGGTGGGATTGCAAACTAGTACAGGTTCTATGGAAAATAGTATAGAGAAATCTCAAAGAACTAAATATAGATCTACCATTTGAACAAGCAATACAAGTATTGAGTATTTATCCAAGGCAGGGGTGGGGGGAAGTGATTTCATTTTTTAAAAAAAGTTCATGCAAATGTTTATTGTAGCACGATTCATAATTGCCAAGATACGAAATCAACCCAAGTGCCCATCGACACATGAATGGGTTAACAAACTGTGACATATGTATATCAAGGAATACTATTCAGCTATAAACCGGAAACTACATCTTTTACATTCACCTGGATGGAGTTAAAGAGCATTGTCTTGGCATTGCCTCTAGCTCAAGGAGTAGGGCGCTGGCCCCATTTGCCGAAGGTGGCGGATTTAAACCCAGCCCCAGCCAAAAACTGCAACAACAACAACAACAACAACAACAAAGAGCATTGTCTTTACTAAAGTAACACAAGAAGGGAAAAGCAGGTATCCAATGTACTCAATGCTAACATAAAACCAATACATAAACAACTATATACCCACATGAGAGAAAAACACAATGAAATTGGATGAGGAAGAGGGAGGGGAGATGAAGAAGGGGTGTGATAAGCTCACATAATGGGCACAAAGTAATGGTACACATCACACCCTTTGGTTAAAGGGTTCAGCTACAAGTTGGACTTTACCTAACAAATAAAACAATATAGTTAATTGTTTGTCTCATAATTATGTAAAATAAATAAATAAATTTTACAAAGGAAAGAAAATTATATTTTTGGTCTACTTTTCATACAGATGTTTTTCTCATTTTTAACTTTTTAGACAATTTTTGTCCAGTTGGCAAGCAATTGTTATTTTTATCAACAGTCAAAATTTTTAAAAAATTCATGTTTCTCTGACAGCTTTGAAATGTTGAATTTTTATATAACCCCACAAATGTATTAGTCTATATCTTGACCCATCTTTTTTACTTACTGTGCCATCTCAAAGGTTTATTAAATACTACAACTTTATAAAACGTATACCTAGACACTCCTCATTAACCTTTGCTTATAATTTTCTATTTCTAGATCTCTAGCACTCATCCTTTTTATTTCTCCAATTTCTGCACAGACTCCTAGCAATATTGCTTATAGTCATGTTCTTAATGCTTTACTCAACCCAGTGGCTTCTGATCAGTCTAAAATTATTTTCTCAAGTCTAGATCTCTTCTCCAAGTTCCAGCACAATATGTATAGTATAATCCCAATTATGTACATGCATGGCATAGAATAAAAGTGATTCATATTTTAGCATAAGTCAAATGATTGTTTCTCCAATACATAGCACTGGATATGTATCTATCTGTTTATGTATTTTTTGTCTGTCTTACCTTTTATAATGTGTGATACATAAAGTCAGAGACTTTATGTTTTTTCCTGCTATATCTTAGATCCTGAAGGATATTTTCACTAGGTATGGCACAAAATTAGCCCTTAAGCTTATAAGTAATTAGTTTTTAATGAATGGGAATCTCATAAACGAACTAGTAGAGATGTAAACTTTCCCCTTGGTGCCAGCTCTAGCAGAATCGAAGATGACACCTTCCTCCCCTCCTTAGGAAACTTATTTTTTTTTTGGTAGAGACTGAGTCTCACTTTATCGCCCTCTGTAGAGTGTAGCATCACACAGCTCACAGCAACCTCCAACTCCTGGGCTTACGTGATTCTCTTGCCTCAGCCTCCCGAGTAGCTGGGACCACAGGTGCCGGCCACAACGCCCGGCTAAGGAAACTTTGGATCACTTTAGCTCAAGAAGGATTCCTTTTATGAAAATCACATTCTTTGAATGAAGTTTACCTTATTTTGACAAGAGTAACATCATTTCCTTAGAATGCAGCCTGGATTACTTGGGAGTGGGAAAAATTACTATGGTCCCCCAACTATCCCCAAATGAGGACCTTCAATAGAGTACTATAGGAGCTATTTTCTCACCTGACAGATTCTAAGACACTTTCTTAGAACCTAATTTTCTAGATCAGTATATCTCCTTCTGGGAATGCATGTACTTCGTTGAAATTCACTGGAGCCACTCATCAGAAGGTCTAATTGCCTAACCCTGAGAGACTATTAGCCATAAGAACAGTGACACTGATTTTAAACACAAAAGAATGATTGTCTTAGGTTGTTCCGTTCTTAATAGATGGGGTGTATATGTCATCTGTGACATAACTGAAAGTCATGCCTGGGTAGGGAACATAGAGTGTCCTACTTATAAATATAGAACTTCATTAGGGCACCCACACACTGCTGTCTAACTTTTCTTTCTACAAAGCTCTCTGCCATTTGCCATAATGAGGCCTATAGGTCTGATTTTCACAACCCCAAGCTATCTGTAGGGTAGATTAAGCTTCAAAAGAAAAATTCAATGAAGACACTATTATAGTTAAAAGAAATATTTAACATCATTGATTATACATGTACCTCCCACATTTTTACAGATAAAAAGGAATGAGAGCTTAGATGGGAATGCTTTTTCTCCACTTAAGCCACTGCACTTCCATGCGAACCTGAAGTATATTCATGTGAACAATAAACAAAAAATGAAGGTGTATCCAAGAGCTAGCTCCAGAAAAGTAACACCAATAAAGGAGCCTCCTTTATGAAAGACATGTGATGTGTAAAATATCAAGAGAACTTGAGATTTAAAATGGTGGCATCTGGGATACAATCACTCTGGAATGTCAGAGTAAGGACTTCCAAAATTCTGTTCCTCTATGAAAGCAATGAAAATACCAGCAAAAATTGCCAAAAAGAATCCTATCACAATAGGCAACTAAAATCAAAGGAATTTGTATTGAAGAAAAATAACCGAATCTCAATAAGTAAGCTTGGTGATGTTTTAGGTGTCCTTTTCCCTTTTCTTATTCTGCGGTGTCACAGCAGCCTTGAGAACAAGTAGTCTCACAACCATTATAGTTGTCAATACCAGCAATCTTACAGACACTGTCAGATGCAATGGAATTCCTCACAAAGAATTGTCACTATTTTACCTGTATAGCAGTTTCCTATAAGAGTACTCCAAGAAAGAAGTAGAGTTCATTTTTATTTGATCTGATTCAGTGCTCCCTCAAGTGGAAAAGTCTTCTTCCCTGATCCTGAATTTTTGTTAAAAACAATCAGCATCAATCAGCATCAATTGTTTAATATTGGACTTTCATGAAATGGTGATATCAGTTGGGACAAAAAAGAGATTAACCAAAAATGGAAAATAAATACCTGAGGAATGAGATGTCCAGGGGAGGCCTCAAACCACCACCTTTTTTTTTTTTTTTTTGTCCTTTGTAAGGCTCTGGAAAGCAACGAATTCATAGAGGGCTGTGTGAATGCCCAGAGAAAAAATTCAAAGCTTTTTACCTCTGCCTGATCTTAGGATTCTAAACAAGCAAAAAGGAAAAGGTAAGGCAGAATTGTCAACTAAGACCCTTGAAAAAATCTGAGAGAAATATTGATTCAGGAATTTAAGGAACCCTCTGTAATCATTATCTGTCTACTCCTTCTGCTTAGATCTTCAGATAACCAGACTGTGAAGGTATAGAGACGATACTAGCTCGGTTCAGCAAATATGTACTCAGTAAAAGATGTTGAGATCAGAAACCGATGTATATAGATCATATTTTGACAGGTGGCATTTAATTTTGTAAAGCCACTAAAAGTGGCTACCACTGCTATGGGATATAGTTCCTGTCAGTCACCTGGATGCCATGGGTCAGAAGAGAACAATAATGTAAATACATCTCTGCAGGGCAATCCACATAATGACCCCCACCAAGGGAACACTAACTTCTCCTTTCAGTGTCTTTGGATTCTAATATACATCCATTTTCCACAAGAATCACCGTGAAAGCCAAGACACTACCACCTAACAAAGACGAGTAGACTGGCTAATCATATTATGTCTTGTGCAAATTATCGCAAGTGCTATTTTTGTTCAATCTCTATTTTACCTAATCCTGTTTCAGCAGTATTAAAGTATATGTGTAAAAAGGATTATATTACTTCATTGGGATGCAATCCCCAAACACTGTTTCTGTTAAATTAATCTTTTATGCCTCCCCAAAATAAAAATTAATTTTGATCAATATATAATTAAGGCCTTGGTGGTTTAAGTTTCCAAAAATGGGGGGGGGGGACTTCCCAAATAATAGCTCATTTCCCCATGAGGGAAAATAAACTTACCAAAAATTTTTGGAAGACAGATCCTTGCTGCAAAACTTAAGACAAATTGTGAAGAAAGCATATATCACCAATTTGTATTTCTTAAATTACTACACTCACAACATGTTTACTTTTCCTCTTTCTCACCTCTCTCTTTCTAACATGCACACGTACACACACAAACTTAACTAACTTTCAAATACTAGAAAAAATACTTTCAAATACTAGAACAAAACTTTCTAATACTGGAACAAACAAACTTTCAAAACTTTCAAATACTAGAACATTAATTTCTATACCAGAATTCCCATTCTTCCATATGGAAAATTCTCTCCCAAATCTTACATGCTTCCACTTAAATTAGGAGAGACTAGCAAAGCATACTATATTTTCCTATGAATTTCTCCTTAATAATAATTGATTCATTTTGCACAGCTAACTGAACAGAAGCATAACTTATTACTCTGACTCCACAACTACGTGTCGATCCTAATGTAAGCACATAATTGAAGTTTAGCTAAATAAAATCCTAATGTGATTATTTTTCACAATGGTGCATGGGAGAGAGATGCATCCCCTTCTGAGAATGACACAGAAATGTGAAACAAAAACACTTGTGAACATGTTTTCTACAGTATGAAGAAATCAGATTGAGTGAATAATAAGAACACAGAGTGAAAAGTATACATGAGTGACTTAGAGAGAATCTAAATGGTACTACAGTTCCTTGTTCCAGATGTCCTTGAGGAAATTTGCACCACTTCCATTTTCGCAGTTATGTGAGCCTTACAGCAAAGTTCCCTGCTTACTTCACCTGTTTAGAATTAAACTTCCGTCACTCGCAACCAAAAGAGGTTTTAAAAATATGGAAAAAATATCCATAGCCAAATTGAACAAAGAAGTGGATAATATTAGGTAGAAAAGACTTTTAAAAGATGATATTTTACATGGACTTTGGAACACAAACAAAATTCTCACCTATCACAGATGAAAGTGAAATTATGTCGTAGTCAGAATGACATCAAAGTCAAAAACAAAATGCAACTACATCTCAGGGGAGAAAAATGGTCTGCAGAAAATAATTTATTAATAGTAGTTAATACATTTCCCTAAACATATATCATTAAATGTTCTTTCACAAGGGTGGCAGAAATGCACAATAGAGAACAAATAGTTTCTTCAAGAAAAGCTACTGGGAAAACTGGATATTCACATGCACCCCCCCCCAAAAAAAAAAAAGAAAAGGAAAGGAAAAGAAAGAAAAAAAGTATTGGAGTTCTTCGTGGACTATATTCAAAAATCAACTCATGGGCAGCACCTATGGCTCAGTGTGTAGGGCACCGGACCCATATACGGAGGGTGACGGGTTCAAACCCGGCCCCAGTCAAACTGCAACAACAACAACCAAAAAAGCATAGGCAGGCATTGTGGCAGGCGCCTGTGGTCCCAGCTTACTCAGGTGGCTGGGGCAGGAGAATGGCCTAAGCCCAGGAGTTAGAGGTTGCTGTGAGCTGTGTGATGCCACAGCAATCTATCGAGGGCGATAAAGTGAGACTCTGTCTCTACAAAAGAAAAAAAATAATAAATAATAATAATAATAAATAATTATAAAAATAATTAAATAAACCCAAAATGAATTAAATACTTAAATATAAAATCTGAACCCACAAAAATCCTAGAAGAAAACATGGAAAAATCTTCTTGACATTGATCTTGACATCATTTCTTTGATATGAAGAACAAAGTACAGTCAATAAGAGCAAAAACAGAAAAGCAGGAAAACAACAAACGATAAAGCTTATATACAGCAAATGCAATATTCAACAGAATAAAAGGAAACCTATGGAGTGGAAGAAAATATTTCCAAATCATGTATTTGACAGCACTATGTTATAAATGATCACAACAGAATAGGGAAAATATAATAATGATAATAATACTGATAATAAGGACTCAGTTAAAAATGAAGAAAGGATTTAAACAGACCTTTCCCCAAAGAAGACCCACAAATGTCCAATAGTTATATGAAAATATGCATGACATTGTTAATTATCAGAGAACTATAAATGAAAACTACAATGAGAAACCATTTCACAACTGTTAATATGGGTATTACCAAAAAGAGAAAATCATAACAAGTCTTGGGAAAGATGTGGAGTAAAGGAAACACTGTAGAAATTTTAAATGGTGCAGCAGCTATGGGAAACAGTATTGAAGTTCTTCAAAAATAACCCATTGGGGTATATACCCTAAAGCATTGAAACTGGGATCTTGAAGAGCTACACTCTCATGTTCAGTGTAGCATTATTCTCATTAGTCAACACATGGAAACTACCCACATCCACTTATGAATGAATAAAGAAAATTCAGCAGATATGTATAATGGTATATTATTCAGCCTTAATGAAGTAGAAAACCCTGCTATTCACAACATAAATGAACTTAGAGGATATTATGCTAAGCGAAATAAGCCATCCACGGAGGGACACGTACTGCATGATTCTAAAAGATATCTATAATAGTCAAACATATAGAAGCAGAGAAAACAATAGCAGTTGAAAGGAGCTGGCAGGATGAGGGAAATGAGGTGCTACTGGTCAATGATCATAAAATTCCCATGATATTAGATGAATAAATTCTAGAAATCTGCTGTACTACATAGATCCTATAGGTAACAAAGCCAGGTTGTGCTTTTCAAAGTTAGTTAAGGTAAATCTCCTGATAAGTATTCTTACCATACAAAATAAACAAAAAGAAGACAAAAACAAAGGGACACTAGGAAACATCAAATGGTGTTGGATATATCTGTTGATTGTGATGAGAGTATCATAGGTGTTTTCATTTGTCCAAACTCATCACATTTTCTATTTTAAATTTGTGCAGTTATTTTCTGTTAATTATATCTCAATAAAGTTTGTTTAAAAAATAAATAAGGAAATGAGTGGGAAAAAATGAGTCAAAACACATACATCATCCACGGAGAGAGTAAAATATGAAAAAGAGGAGCTTTGGACAGAACACTATATAGTACCATATTTAATGAATGAGAGAGCTGACAGAGGAGCTAAAAAAGGAAAAACAAAACAAAACAACACACGCAAAAAAAAAAAAAAATGAAATGATAAGAGAATCAAACCTGAATATTGTCTCACAAGCCAAGGGAGGAAAAAACCTGAAAACCAGGATAGGGGATTAATATAAAAGGTAATTGATGCAGTCAGGGAGATATCAGATAGCTAGCTATATTCAAGTTCATTTGTGTTGTTGTGAATGCCAGTCCAAGTAAAAGATAATAAGGATGAATATCATATGTTTGTAGTGGAAAGGAGATACTAGAAAATATTTAAGGGTTGATACTATAAAGTCTGAGTAATTAATTGGCTGTACAAGGTTAGAAAGGTGAAATCATGAATGATGCCCAAATGTATGACTAGGACTATTGGTTAGGTACTTAATATTAACTAAGCCAAGAAACACAAGTAGAGGTACTGATTGATGAAGACAAGTACAAGTTTAGTTGTGGATATGTTTAGTTTCAAGAACCACTAAACATTTGAGTGTATAGATCAAGTAGATATTAATAGTTGAATATACACTATTAGAGCTCAGAGAATAAAACTGTGTTTTAACAATCCTAGCTTAACTCAGGGAGTTGAACAATCCTAGCTTAACTAGCTTAACTCAGGGAGTGTATGAGATTGTCCATAGCAAAATTAGATATGAAGAGGGAAAAGAAGGGATACTTAAGGAACTCCATGTTTTAAAAACCAGGTAGAAAGTCTCACCAGCAGTGTAAAAGTGTTCCTTTTTCCCCACATCTGCGCCAGCATCTGCAATTTTGAGATTTTATGATATAGGCCATTCTTGCTGGAGTTAGATGGTATCTCAGGGTGGTTTTAATTTGCGTTTCTCTAATACTTAGGGATGAACAGCATTTTTTCAAGGGTTTACTGGCCATTCGTCTGTCATCTTTAGAGAAGATTCTATTCATCTCTCTTTCCCATTGATGTATGGGATTGTTGTTTTTTTTCTTGTAGATTAATTAAAGTTCTGTATAGATCCCGGTTATTAAACTTTTGTCAGATTCAGAATGTGCAAATATCCTTTCCCATTGGGTAGGTTGTCTATTTGCTTTGGTTGTTGTCTCCTTGGCTGTACAGAAGCTTTTCAGTTTAATTAAGTCCCATTTGTTTTGTGGCAGTTGTTACTATTCCCATGGCAGTCTTCCTCATAAAGTCTTTCCCCAGGCCAAAATCTTACAATGTTTTTCCAATTCTTTCTTTGAGGATTTTTAATGTCTCCTGCCTTAAATTTAAGTCCTTTATCCATCTTCAATCAATTTTTGAGAGTGGAGAAAGGTGCGCATCCAGTTTCAGTGTTTTACATGTAGATATCCAATTCTCTCAGCACCATTTTTTGAATGGGGAATCTAACCCCCAGTGAATGCTCTTGTTTGGTTTATGGAAGATTAGATAGCTGTAAGTTGTTGGTTTCATTTCCAGGTTTTCTATACGATTCCAAGTATCTATGTCTATTTTTATGCCAGTACCATGCTGTCTTAACCACTATGGCCTTGTAATACAGCCTAAAATCTGGTATGGTGATAGCCCTGGCTTTGTTTTTATTACTAAGAACAGCCTTAGGTATACAGGGTTTATTCTGGTTCCATACAAAGTGCAGGATCATTTTTTCCAGGTATCGAAAGTAGGATGTTGGTATTTTAATAGGGATGGCGTTGAATTGGTAAATTGCTCTGGGAAGTATAGACATTTTAACAATGTTGATTCTTCCCATTCATGAGCATGGTATGTTCTTCCATCTGAAATGGCGTTGCCTGTGACTCAAGAGTAGGGTGCTAGACCCATATACCCAGTGGTGGGTTCAAACCCAGGCCTGGCCAAAAAAAAAACAACAAAAAAACTGCAACAAAAAAACAGCTAGAAGATAATATGTCTGTAAAGGAGAATAAGGAAAAAATGGCTAGAGATGTAGTAGAACAAGGGATGTGCAGCTATTCAGAAGCCAAAGGAATGTTCATGACAGAATGGTTAATCCTGTCAAATATAATGGAGCTACCTAGTGAAAAGACAGCCAAAGCTACTAACTGGATAAATATGAAGGTCACTGGTAACCATAAAATAACCCATTTGGGGGGAAATATTGGTGGATGGTAGGAACAGGGACTGGAGTAATTTAAAAAATAAATAGTATAGTCTTGGCAATGTTTGTTTTATTTTTTTATTTTTTTGAAATTAACCCAAACTCAGAGGCAACAAAAGGAAAAATAGACAAATTGGGTGACATAAAATATAAAGGCTACTGCATAGAAAAGGAAACAATCAATGGAGAGTGACAACTTTTGGATTGGGAGAAAATATTTGAAAACCATTACCTGAAAGAGTGCTAATACCCAAAATATGTAAGAAATTAAAACAACTGACTCAACACCAAGGAAACAAATAACCCAATTAGAAACTAGGCAAAGGTTCTGAGTAGGCAATTTTCTAAAGATGACATAGAAATGGCTTATAGGTATATGAAAAAAATGCTCAACATCACTAATTATCAGGGACATCAAAATCACAATGTTGGGTGACACCTGTGCTTCAAGGGAGTGGGATGCCGGCCCCATATACTGGAGGTGGCAGGTTCAAACCCCGTCCTTGGCCAAAAACTGCCAAAAAAAAATCACAATGAGATATAATATTACACCTATTGCAATGATTACTATCAACAAGTCAAAAAACTAGTGTTGATAAGGATGTAGAGAAAAGAGAATTCTTGTACACTCTTAGTGTGAATGTTAATTGGTACAGTAATTATGGAAAAAAGCTGGGGGGGGGAACTACCATATGATCCAGCAATTCTCCTTTTGGGTATATATTCAAAGGAAATGAAATTACTATTGTTACACAGATATCTGTACTTTTGTGTTAATTGCAGCATTATTCACATTACCCAAGATATGGAAACAACATAAATGTCTGATAACAGATAAATGAATAAAA
>CAUYRH010139588.1:0-35882 GCA_963574655.1 Perodicticus potto
GCTGTGAGATATGACACTATAGCACTCTACTCAGGGTGACAGAGTGACACTCTTGTCTCAAGAAACAAAACAGCCGGGTGTGGTGGCAGGCATCTGTAGTCCCAGCTACTCGGGAGGCTGAGGCAAGAGAATCGCCTAAGCCCAGGAGTTGGAGGTTGCTGTGAGCTGTGTGACGCCACGGCACTCTACCGAGGGTGATAAAGTGAGACTCTGTCTCTACAAAAAAAATAAATAAATAAACAGAGGCAACTTTGGCTACATTTATCCATCAGAAATCACAAAACACAGACCCCAGACCGAGGGCGATAAAGTGAGACTCTGTCTCCACAAAAAAACAAAAAGTAAAAACAAAAAACAGAAAGAGAATATTTGGGAGCCCAATATTAATTTTACAATCGCCTCAGATCCCTTCTTGGACATTTTCCTGTAGATGGCCATTTGGCTTCTTCTTCAATATACTTAATGGAAAGCTCAGATCTAGTACAGCTGATTATTAGAAAGCTTTTCTAATATTGAGACATTATCTACCTTTTCTTAACTTCTACAAATTCATTCCATTGAGAAAAAAGAGACGAAGTTTCCCTTCTCTCCTCCATGACAGTCTTCACACTACTTTCTCCTTCCTACCCTGCCGTCTGCATTGAGCAGAGCACCCCTGTGCCCTGCAACTCTGTCGCCCCGGTTGGAATACTGTGGAGTCATCACAGCTCACAGTAACCTCAAACTCCTGGGCTCAAGTGATCCTCCTGCCTCAGCCTCCCAAGTAGCTGGGACTACAGAGGCCCATCATAACACCCTACTAGTTTTTCTGTGTTTAGTAGAGATGGGGTCTCTGGGGCTGGTCTCTAACTCCTGAGCTTAAAGGATTCTCCTGCCTTGACCTCCCAGAGAGCTGGGATTACAGGTGGAGCCACTGTGGCCGGCCATCTAATTATTATATTTTTTAATGGCTCACATCTATTGAGAGCTATTACAAGACACCCAGCACTGTACTTTGCCTCCATTATCCTATGTAATCTTCATGATGAGGAAACCGAGGCCAAGGAAAATTAAGCAACTTGCCCAAGTCTGTTTGATTTGAGGCCCACAGCTCGACCTCTGCTGCCTCTAGTTCTTATACAGTCTCTTAAACTTGACATTCTTAAAATACGTCACCTTCCCAGATGCAAAACCATATTCCCGATCTGAATACCACGGAGCACAGTGGAAACATCCACTCCCCTGTTCAGATGCCTGTTCCATCAGTGTGCCCAGATCTGGGTGACTGGTATCCCCTGTGACTCAGGTCTGGGGTAGGACCGGTATCGAGGTTTAACTCCGTAGTTGTTAAAAGGTTTTTATCATGAGGCTACAGGACAGTCTTATGTCATTAAAATGCGAGCAGTCCTGCCAGGCCTGGACCAGGTAGCTGCTCTCTTTCTTTGATAGTCTCGGGCGCTGCAGAGTTCCTGCCCCTCTTTTCCTGTTTCCTGTGCCCTCATTTCTCCAGGTTGCCTGTGGACTCCACCACATTTTCTGGTTTCTTGTTTTCGAGTAACCCACACCCAGCTACCTGACTGGGCCATCCAGCGTCCCTTAATTCAAATTCCCAAGAGGGAGGAAGGGCCCAGTTGGTCCAGTTTACGTAACTTATTCCCACTCCTGAACAATCAGCTGTGGACAACAAATTGGTGTCGCCTGGTAGACACATGGCTGCCGGGTTCTCCTGCCACCCCAGTCCCCCACGGCTCCCCTCCTGAGCCCCCACCCCCCGAGTGAAAGGCTGAGAGGAGAGGAGGCACTTGTCATGCAGAGATTGGGGTGGGAGGCAGAGCTTGCCTTTATATAACTCTCTTCCACATCTTTTTTTCCCAAGTAAATTATTGTACTTTTTCCACTGCTGAAGTTCATCCTCCCTGGACTCCCCTTCCTTTTCTCATTCCTCAGTGAGCTCCAGCCTTGATGGAGTGACATCCCCCATCCACGGGTTCTCTTTCGAGGTTGGGTTGATGTCACTTGGACCTCAAGGTTCAGTGCTAGCTTGGATAACCAGGTGTTCTCTCATAGTGTATGAAGTATGCAGGGTTTAAGCCTTATTCCTTCGTTTGTGGGGAACCAGGCAACAGCAAGCTGGTGTTTCTGATCGCCCCTACCCTTCTAGCCCAACAACTGAGGTTGCTGTGAGCTATGATGCCACAACACTCTAGTTGGGACAAGGCAGTGACACTCTGTTCTAAAAAATATATAAATAAAAATAAAGCTAGTTTTCCCTGCTTCCAGGTAGTCCAAAAGCAACTTTTACCCACAAAAAAGTTGGTGACACTTGATCTCTACTTAAACACCTTAGCTTTACATGGTCTTGAAAAGGAGACACAGAATAATGAGGATGATTTTTTGGCAGTCATCTGTGTGCCACTAAATGCAGTGAGGGACAGGGGTTGGGGACTGTGCTTGTTTAGTTTTCCCAGCCAAGCGCAGTGTCTCACACTTACAATGGTAGCACTCTGAGAGGCCGAAGAGGGAGGATTGCTTGAGGTCAGCAGTTTGAGAATGACTTGAGCAAGGACGACATCCTCTCTCTACTAAAAATAGAAAAACTAGCCGGGCATTGTGGTAGGTACCTGTAGTCCCAGCTACTCGGGAGGCTGAGGGAGGAGGATTCGCTTGAGGAATTTGAGGTTGCTGTGAGCTATGCCCATGGCGGTCTAGCCAGGACAAGGGAGTGAGATTCTATCTCAATAAATAAATAAATAAAAATAAAGTTGATTTTTCCCTGTAGTAGTCCAAATTGGAAAAATACTTATTTATTCCCTTTTTTACACTTTTCCTGCTACTCTTCTCTCATTTTCCTCAGGGGAAACACGGATACTATAATTCACTATCTTACTAGATCTAGAGAGTATTTCATTAATGGGGAGATCAGGATCTTGTAAAAGGGGTCCACGTACTTTAAGAAGTAATTTACATTATTATGGCGAGACGTTTCAAAGCTTTTTCATGGATGGCCAATATCCTGTTGAATTTTGGGATTTTCTCTGTAAAAATTTAAGTGTGATATGACTCATCAAGAGGCATTACACACACAGACTCGAAATTGTGAGCAGGTCAGCGGTAGGGAGAGAAATTCACAAGGTGAAATAGTTCTGTTTTCTGTGGATGTTTTCTTTGGAAGAATGAATGAATGGATAAGGACCATCCCTAGATACAGTGGTAGATGAACAAACTAATAATCATATTACCCACGACGATGGTAATTTGGAAAAGAATATTCTTTAGCTTTTGATGTATTTCAAGTCTAAAGGATACAGACTAGTCAATTCCATGAGGGTTGAACTCATGAGGTTTTTCCTTTTGATCTTAAAGGAAAAAAACTCACTTCAACAGATAACTCAGATCCCTTTGAATGATTTATATTATTTAATGGAATTTTCATTTAGCATCAGCAAAATTAAGAAGAGATTCACGTTACATGGAAACTTCCTTAGTGAAACTACCTTATTTTGAGAAATTTCATCGGCCTATCCAAAGAATGCTTTATACTGAATTCCATCCATATGTGTAGCAAAACTTTAATATTATAATTATTATAATTTCATAATGCTATAGTTTTACTGCCAATAAGATCTACAATTATTATAAGTATTTGGTAGTAAAAAGGATCCATTTCTATGAAAACTGTTCAATCTGGGTAACACAAATGTCTTTCAGTTATTCTAGAGATCTTAAAACCATAAACGGTAAAAAGAAGTATCACATTTAAAATGACTGTGTTGAAACAGCAAGAAAATAAAATCTTATTAAACAAAAAATAGAATAAGAGAATCTGTTTTTTGTCCAGGTTCCTTATCCTGTTAGATTAAGGATGTTCTTTGGAGTGTTCATGCAGCTCTAAAGTTTACGCAGAAACGTATGTACGTATAAATTTATCCATTTTTCCCTAAGAAAAGGATTCATAGCTTTTTGTCAGATTTCTAAGGGATCTGTGACTTAGAGAGAACTTTTTATATGGTGGACTTTTTAAGTGTTCAATTAAAAGTCTGAGGGAAAAATATTAAATTATAACTTTTATGAGGCCAACAGCCCACATGACGTCAACTGTTATGAATATTACGGCTGGCCAAGAAAAATGGTACCACTTAAATCTTTCTTTACAAGCCCATCTTTCTAAGTCCTTACAGTTCCCTTTAATTCATTTTCCAACCTTTTACTAATATCCCATAATATTTCTAGCCTTCGATCTTAAAATTGTCACCTCCCCCAATAGCCCTATTCTGAAAGGTGAAAGGGATAAGGGAGAAAAATTGCTTCGACGTTTTATTCCTTTCTGTTGATTTTGATCCTTGTTCCCTTATTTGGCATCAGGGTTACAACAGATGGCTACAAAAAGGCTGACCACACCATCTCCTCCCCAGTAGGCAACCCCCTACCATAGTTAGCCTCTTGGGTTATGCAGGGCCTGGCAGTTATCCCACCTTCTATTTCTCCGTTAGTTTCTTTCTCCTTCACCTAAGACTTAATGCCAACCTTCATTCTAATCACCTAGGGTGCAGTCTAACCATGGTCAGTGGCTTGTTTTTATTCTCACCTTGTTTTCACACAAGTTTGTCGCCGTTTGCACTGGGCTATTTTGAAGTCAGTTTTTTTAGTATTTTGTAGTTCAGAGAGCAGATTTCTTGAATGGAAAGGAAACAAAATACCCTTCCCACTTTGTCATTCTTAGTTTGATTAATATTTAGATCCATTAAGTCAGGGGGAAAAATGAAGCAAACTGCTTTATATTTGGGGGACATTTTGGCAGGGGGGAGGCAGTGGGGAGTGGTCGGCTACAGGATTTTCTAGTGACGGCCTCACTAATTCTGCTGTCCAGTGGACAATCTGATACCATTGCACTGTCTCATGTATACAAAAACTAATACTTATGGGGAAAGAATTTTATTATGCCAACACTCTCTAGACCCTACCTGAATTATGTTGCAGTGCTGTGTGAAAACTGATGTGGTTTCCAAAATACACTGACTGGATTCATCTTCTTCATGTGTTGGTGGCTTTTCTGTGCCGTGTTTTTGGTGCCTAATCCATCCAAATGTGTGTCCTTAAAGAGCTTGCAAATAAAACCAATGCTTTGCCTTCTCTGGCACACTGCAAAAAAAAAAATGTTTTTAATTAATTGGATAATATCTCTTCTTGTTATTTTTTTCCCTCAAACTCAGCTTGGAAATCAGAACCTACTTGCCAGTATGTCAGAGGTAAATGCTTCACAGACACATAGACAAACCACTCCCGAAGTTTCTCTCGTGCCCTTTTCCCGTGGTGCCTTTGAACAGAACCACTTTTCCACCAGGCAGTGGCTCCAGCCCAGCACCTCTTAGCCTTCCACCCTCTGAGGGTTTGGGGGCTTCACAGGTGCATAAGCCCCGGAGCTGGTCACACTGTTTATAAAAACACCCCCTCCTAGCCCCTGAAAACGTCACCCGCAGTCCCGACACGGGCCCTCTCACGGCAGATTCCTCCCCGGGAGAGCACTTGTGCTACTCTGAGGGTGGGTCCTCCAGGACCCTGAAGGCTGAGCTGCAGATTGGTGACTGAGACACCTTCCCCCACCTGGGGGCAGAGATCTGCTGTGACAGATGGCACCACCTTAACCACTCCTGCAGCCACCCATGTAATTATTCTGCCTTCCTTTATCTCCACCTTTTCCTTAAAAAAACTCATCCCTTGCGTGCCATCCCATTTTGCAGCTGAGTATTTTCATCCGCATAGGTGTAAACCAATTCTATACCATCTGTTAGTAAAATCCACCAGTCATCACCATAATCCTACTTACTTAGGGCTGGAAAGGTCACTTACGGTCTCTGCATTCGTTTTAGAATTATTTATGGTTACTCGAAAATGGTTTACTTGGCTGGGCATGGTGGTTCTTGCCTATAATCCCAGCACTCTGGGAGGCTGGAGTGGGAGGATTGCTTGAGTTCAGGAGTTCAAAACCAGCCAGAGCAAGACTAAGACCCCATCTCTAGTGAAAGTAGAAAAACTAACCAGGTATGGTGGCAAATGCCTGTAGTCCCAGCTACTTGGGAGGCTGAGGCAGGAGGATCACTTGAGCCCAAGAGTTTGAGGTTGCTGTGAGCTATGATATTACAGCACTCTACTCAGGGAGACAGAGTAAAAATAAATAAATAAATAAAATGGTTTACTTTTGGTTTACTGCATTACTGTAGCTCAGGAGTTATATAGTGATTTTCCTTGATAAAAACTTGTCTCCACAATTTAGATAAGTATACAACATCATATTGTTGTGATTAGACTAGAAAAAAAGAAATTTTTCAAAAATTTTAACATAGTATTAATAATAATGTAGATAACAGTTTTCCTTGCAGACTCCTAACAATGTTGTCCTGTGTAAATAGTTTATATTCCTTGTTTCTCACATAAGCTATGACTGACTGCGTGATCCTAATTCTTCTTCCTCTTCTCTATCTAAGCTATATCTTTTGAACTCATCTGTTGTACAGGAGTGAATGATGTAAACAATCTTAATTACAAAGATGTAGTCCTCTGATTTTTTTTGGGGGGGGGGCATTATGTTTCCTGAGCCATTCCAGCATACAAATTTATGCACACATTTTTTTATTTTATATATAAATAATTTGTCTTCCGGTGGCACCCATAACTCAGTGGGGTAGGGCGCCGGCCACATACACCGAGGCTGGCCCGTTAGAACCCAGCCTGGGCCAGCTAAACAACAATGACAACTGCTACAACAACAACAACAAAAATAGCTGGGCACGGTGGCAGGCACCTGTAGTCTCAGCTACCTGGGAGGCTGAGGCAAGAGAATCACTTCGGCCCTGGAGTTTGAGGTTGCTGTGAGCTATGATGCTACTGTACTCTACCGAGGGTACATGGTAAAACTATGTCTCTAAAATAATAATAATAATAATAATAATAATAATAATAATAATAATAATTTGTCTTCCATTTATAGAAATATATATTTTCCATACATATTATATGATTTAAATATATCTATATGATAAACAGTCCCTAATAAATGGTTTCTGGATGGCAAAGATGCTTCAAAATTCTATGGCATAGATTCTCAATTGACATACGTATAGATAATTTTTTTATTTGAAAGGCACATAGCTTCTGACAAAACATAGGATTCTTTTTTCCTAAAATCGATTCTATAATGAAGTTCCAAATAAGCATTATCATAGATGAAATTTTATCTGTGCCACATAAAAACCCTATTCTACTGAGCTCATAAATCTGCAAATTTCATGCAAAGGGAAATGTTATAATGAGCCATATGTTTTATTAAGACACTGCACTTATAGAAAACAAAAGATATGTTTTGGGGGATGGGATTTAGTATTGCACTTTGCATTGAAATGTTCTGTTCAGGCTGGAAGTAGTGACTCAGGCCTATAATCCTAGCACTCTGGGAGGCTGAAGCAGGAGGATCCCTTGAGCTCAGGAGTTCAAGAAATGGTCTATTCAGAGTCTGGTAGAGAAGGAGCTGCATTTCCCAGGGCTCACCACCAAGAGTCCCTCCCTGGCCACAGGTGACCAGCCGAGGAGCTGGAGCACAGCAGGAGTGGGGCCCTCCCAGGCACTGCTGTGTTTTTTTGTTTGTTTGTTTGTTTGTTTGTTTTTTGAGACAGAGCCTCAAGTTCTCACCCTGGATAGAGTGCTGTGGCATCACAGCTCACAGCAACCTCCAATTCCTGGGCTCAAGCGTGTCTCCTGCCTCCGCCTCCCAAGTAGCTGGGACTACAGGCGCCCGCCACAACGCCCGGCCATTTTTTGGTTGCAGCTGTCATTGTTGTTTGGCGGGCCCGGGCTGGATTCGAACCTGCAAGCTCAGGTGTATGTGGCTGGCGCCTTAGCCCCCCGTTGAGCCACAGGCATCAAGCCGGCACTGCTGTGTTTTAACTGGTTCTTAACTTTAAAAAATTTTAAGGGCTGTTATCAGAACCTTTAGCCAAAAATGCAATGCAGTGCAAGTACATCAGTTTGTGACCTAACCTGTCTAATTTTCCCTTTTTAAGACTCTTCAGGGGTCCAAGAGTTATACATATATTCTGAGGGCACAATTTGAGCTATCTGTAATTCAGATTAATTTATTTATCAATTTAAAATTGTACACAGGTTCTCCAAGAGATGTTCCCACCAATAATTAATTCACTATACCAGTAAAGGATCTTCTCAAACTCTAATAGTATTATTAGTAAAACCCTGATTGGTTTAACATGATAAAAGAATCAATCCACTTTCAGTGGGTTTTTTTAACCCCTAGTCAATATTATCGAAACCATCAAAATAGGAATCAGAGAAAATTTCCTATATTTAGTAACATAATTATCTGATGGCTTTTAATAAGAAGGATTCTCCTGCTTTTAACATTAAACTATAATAGTATAATGCATTATAATAGTATTAAGATGATATTTACAAAGACCCACCAAACTTGATTTGGGCAAGGTGGTAAAAATATTCTCAAATCATTCACGAGAGGTACATAAAGGCTCTGAAGATTTGGGCAGGTCTGTGCCGCATTGTTTCTGTATGGAGTCTCACTATGTCGCCCTCAGTAGAGTGCCAGGGCCTCACAGCTCATAGCAACCTCAAACTTGCCTCAACCTCCCAAGTGGCTGGGACTACAGACGCTTGCCACAATTCTCGGCTATTTTTGTTGTTGTTGTTGTTGTTGTTTAGCAGGCCCAGGCTGGGTTCGAACCCACCTGCCTTGGTGTATGTGGCCGGCACCCTAACCACTGAGCATGGGCGCCGAGCCATAGTTTCTTGAATGTCCATTTCTCTTCAGCTAGAAGATCTTCAAGATGATTGGTATTGGTCAGGCACGGTGGCTCATGCCTGTAATCCCAGGACTCTGTGAGGCTGAGCCAGGTGGATCACTTGAGCTCAGGAGTTCAAGACCAGCCTGAGCAAGAGCCAGACCCCCATCTCTACTAAAAAGAGAAAAACTAGCTGGGAGTAGTGGTGGGCACCTGTAGTCCCAGCTACTCAGGAGGCTAACGCAGGAGGATCACTTTGCCCAGGATTTTGAGGTTTCAGTGAGCTATGATGCCATGCTACTCTACCCAGGGTGATAGGGTGAGACTGGCTCAAAAAAAAAGAAAAGATATGGTTGGTTTTAATACAACAGCAATTTTCTGTCAGCTTAAAGAAGTATTTCATCAATAAGCACAATACTTGTAATGAAATGTTCATTGATTTTAGGACATACTTGTTACGGTTTATAAAGTAATGAAATTAGATTTATTCTAGGTCAGTAGAAACATATCTGCTTTAAAGTGAAATCAGGACTAAGCAATTGTTTGTCTATGTTTCAAGCTGGTGTAAAAGGAGTTCGTTTTAAAATAAGCAGGAAAGGTTCACAAATTAACGTTTCCATATATGTGTGCATACGTGCGATTGTGTGTAATTAGCTAGGTAGTATAATGTAATCTTAACGACATGATCACACTAATGATTTGCTTCATTTGCATGAGTTATATACACTTTATAATGCTCAGTCCTGTGTTGCGAATGGACAGGAGAGCTACAGTCCTGAGCACAGCCTCTGAACTAAGCTAATTCCTTTCAATCAGAATAGTTATCTCTTGGACATCTGCTAGGTCATTAGGGCCAGGTTGCATGTTATACAAAGCATAAAAGAAACACGTATATGACCATCTGCAACAAGAAGTCCAAGATACGGCTAGGGCCATAAAATACTCAAATATGAAACAATCAAAGCAATCAATTATTAAGAAACCAAACAAAGGCCCTTAAGTGCTAAGTGAGGGTAAAGTAGAGCTCAGCCAGTGGTTTACACGTGACAGTTCTTTCGGATGCTTTGCCAGATTTTTGATCCCTTTCATGGTATGTACCTCCAAACTGCTGTGCTCCTTGGGTAGTCACCTTGCTCCGGAAGGATCCATTCCCAAGAAGAGACCTCTGACTAAGTCTGGGAACTAAGCCCTCTCCTCATGTCCAAATTACTCATTTCAAATCCTGCATGCCCAGCAGTGTGGCAGTGTTCTAACAACTTGAGCTGTGACTGAAGAGGAAAGTTGTGCTCCGTGCTGTACAGCACTGACACACGTTGGTGCCGTGTGGCGCCTCGAATGGCAAAGCGGCATGCCCACTGGTCAGCCGCTTTCCGTCCTATCGCCCCCTGCCCCAGACTTCTAATGTGTATAAGAGACTGATTTCAGAAACAAAGGAAGACAGACAAGACTGAAAAAATGTACCCTGCCTTCTGACATCTGAAATTTTAAAACTTTGGCAGCTGATTATTGTCATGTGATTGGAAATCTTTTATTATCACCTAAAGGGATGATGTTGACAGGGAACTATGTGTTTTAACCGGATGCCTGTGCGCTTTCCTCAGAGCCAGATAACAGTGAATGGAAGCTCTGGAGGTGCTGTGAGTCCCATGAGTTACTATCAAAGGCCATTTTCCCCCTCGGCGTACTCCCTCCCGGCCTCACTCAACTCCAGCCTTATCATGCAGCATGGCAGATCCCTCGGTAAGTAACTGACCGTGATGATTTTCATGACAATTTCAACATGGTGGGTACAGACCACAGGGGAAGAATATAAGGCATCCAAGTGAGACAGGTGCGTTGGGTACCCCGTGGTGTGATGGAAGGGATTGGGGCAGAGGATTCCACCTTGGAGAAAATAGTCTCTGAGCAAAACTAGCTGAGAGTTGTGGCGGGCACCGCAGTCCCAGTTTCTCAGAAGGCTGAGGCAGGAGGATCACTTGAGCCCAGGAGTTTGAGGTTGCTGTGAGCTATGATGATGCCATGGCACTCTACCCAGGGCAACAGAGTGAGACTCTGTCTCAAAAAAAAAAAAGAAAGAACAGAAAATAGTCTTTGAGCTCTCCCAAGACCATAACTGCACTTAAAATGAAGCACTTAAAATAAAATGAGGTTATGGATGTTTGAGGTGGGGGCAGAAATTAAAAGGAGATGGCCAGTTAGCTGACTCAATAAATGAACAAATGAACAGGATGCTTTTCCATTGAGGCAGCTTGTTCCTCTGTGGAAGCGCTTTCACCATGGAATATTCTTTTGGTGTATATATAAGGAAGAATGGCTTAACAAAAAGAGACCTCTGACTAAGTCTGGGAACTAAGCCCTCTGCTCAGGTCCAAGATTACTCATTTCAAATCCTGCATGTCCAGCAGTGTGGCAGTGTGGCTCTTCTTTTAATTGCTTAAAACAGTGTGACAGAGACAGTGTGAAAGCAGTAATCCACAGGCTCACAAAGTGGGAAACTGTACTCAGACTCAGTCTAGAAGGCCTTTGGTCAGGGGTGTGCTAATTGAAGCCACACAAGAGAAACTTAAGGGTTACTTTAAATGACAACTCCGTAATTTTACAGAACCGTCATTCTTAGTCTTAAGAATTTGGTGGAAGGCTAAGTTATCCTCCAGAAAACAAATGAACGTATGTGTGAACATTCATAATGAAATGTATGCATGTAATTTCATGGGGCTTATGAACTCTGCGGAGCCTCCTGGAAGGGAAGTTCTGCCATATGATGCTACAAATCTTCTTACCTGGTAAAATATACCATAGCTTAGAAAATAATGTAATCAATTGTTACACTCACGTTACATTTGACTTCTGTAATTGGAAGAGATACAAGATAACAAATGTTATCAGCATATATTGAGTATTACAATTTTAATACAGGTTTTGGCTTTCTTAAAGTGTGTATCCATTGTTCTGACACTCTTGGTTTATCTGTGTGTTCTCTAATGCTACTCCTGGGGATCGTCTGGGAATCTTATAATCATGTCCCATTAGACTGCAAGAAAGTAGGACTCCTTGTGCCAAAATTTTGTCCTTTAACAATCAGTCCATGGTGTACAATGGGAGTCCACTATATATATTTTTAAAAATCAGACTACACATTCTTGCACATATAAACTCTATGATTATGCTAGTGATAGCGTTTCCCTGAATAGTTGTTATCAAAGTCTGACTCTGTCTCACTGTCTTAGGGATCACTTTTTTCCCCACCCTACCAAACTAAAATGTAAATACTCAAATACAGACAGCCTTTGATTTTAGAACAACGAGTAGATTTTACATATAAACTATATGTGGAAAGAAAGTGCCTGTATAAACAGTGAGCAGATTCCAGTTGGCCAAGGCTGTGAAACATCCTGAGGAGAATATACAAATCTGCCTTGTCACTGATGAACTTTTATTTAGGTGAAAATAAATTACAGTAGAACCTCGGTCAGTTGACCACCCAAGGCCTATAACAAGCTGGCTAACAAACAGAGGTGGGACTAGGCCTTCCGTACTGTACTGACATGTGGTCTGTGAAAATCAGGTCAACTTACGAAGGTGGTCACCTGTGGAGGTTCTACCGTATTGCAAAGATAAGAATTAGTAGACTATATAAGAGAATGATAAAATAAAGGGCTGCTTTCTACTGCATAAGCTATAGCTGCATAGAATCTTATGAACCAGATATGATGACAGAGCTGACACTGCCTGCTTAGCCTAGATTTTTGCACACACTAGGTGTTCACAAACTATTCGTTCCTGATAAAAATAGTAGCATCATGGTTGCCTGCTCAATTAAACAGAACATCAAAGGAGTCACATATCACGTTGCCTGCTCAATTAAACAGAATGTGATATGTGACTCCTTGCCAAGGAGTCACATATCACATTGCATCTTAATTTGGAATAGCTGAAAAAGATGTTACTTTTACATTTAATAGCAAATAAAGCAGTTTCAGTTGTAGCCTTATCTATTCTTCATTAAAAATGTATTGAAAGGAGCGTGGCAATATCAAATTCTTCTATGCCATTCACTCCACAAACCCTTCCTCTAATAAAAAAGAAAAAAATGTATTGAAAGCCTTTCTGAGTCAAAATAAATTGGAAATAGCCATAATAATAGTAATAGCAGTTATCAATGTTACAATAGATTTTTTCGTAGATCTTAACTCTAATTATCTTTTTAATAATGAAGATTTCTTTTTAATTTTTAATTATATGGTTTCATAATAGCTGTTTATCTTTGTAGAGCACATGTGATGTTTTGATACAGGCACACAATGTGAATTAATCAAATCAGGGTAACTGGGGCAGCCATCAGCCCAGGCATTTAGCATTTCTTTGTGTTATGGATGCGAACATTTCTTTAAAGTGACTTTCGCTTTCCTTTCGATTTAATGACATCACTGCCACTGACTCCACAACCCTATCTTTTGTCTAAGAATACATTTCAGAACTTACAAATAATAGTAGTTAGCAGTATCACAAGAATAAGATTGGTGGAAATCATAACCTGAGGGGAAAGCACTGAACATGTCTCAGCTCCTGACCCCTCTTCTATAAAGCTGATTCTCGCTCCCTGACCCTCCCACCTGCCCCCCGCCCCGCCCCCCCGCCAGCCCCCTAAGATTTCTGAAAGGATAAGCTGAGCCTGATTTGGCACAGCGGCTGCTACACAGGCTTTTAACACACATTATCCTCCTTCCTCTCGGTTAAGGACCAAAAATGAGAGGTTATTCCAAGACCTCATGAACAAAAGGAAGCAGAGTCCAGGTTCTGTGTGGGAAACGTGGCCTTTATTCACTGGGGTACAAGCGGGCTGAGTTCAAAAAAGAAGTTGCCATGTGAGTTAAGACGGGCGGGAAGGTGGGAATATAAGAGTTTGGGGGGTAGGGATTGGTGCACTCATTCCTTCCTGGGCAGGACTTTCGTGCACTCACTCCTTCCTGGGCTGGGTGGTTCTGTTTGGCCTGGTCCCTACATTCAGCGCTATCATCCCGGTCTTTTTAGTCTATTATAAGGAGGCAGAGTAATGGCAGTGGTGTCTCTTGGACTGCTTCCTGTGGGTTGAGGATAGGCATGGGCTGCCAATAAGGAAAAAAGGGAGGGGGAGGGGAATGGTGTTTACAGGAACACTCTTGGGTCTTCAGTCTGAAGTGGTTGATATCCACATAGAGTGAGGATATGAGCAGTTGTTTTTTGGATGACTTCCTGGTCAATAAAGTGGGAGATGAGGCAGAGGATTACCGGCCCGAAACTGAGGATGAGAAAGATCATAATTAGTGGCCCTAAAATAGGAAATAAGCCGAAGAGGCCAGGAATCGAATAAGGACCAGAGACCAGAGGATTCAACATCTGTTTGTCTCTGTTTGATTTGTTCTCGGAGTTCTTTTACTTTGCCTGTGATTATTCCTGACTGGTACAAAGAAACAACATTCTTCTCCCCAGAAATGCATGTGCCTCCTTTTTCTGCTGTAATTAAATCTGAGGCTCAAAGATTTTGAAGGACTGCTGCAGCTAAAGAATTAATTTGGGATTGTAGTGTGACTAAAGAGTCTGCTCTTCTTTCCAAGTTTTCCTTACGTTCTAGGGAGAGTTGGTGGTAAGAATGCCTGCAATGCCTGTGCCAAGTCCAGCCACTATGCCTGTCCCAGGGAGTACAGAGAGGAAGACGCCTTCTTTTTGTCTGGAAGTAGGGGGATGCATCAGGGCCTGAGTCAGGGAGGAATTTATTCACAAGAGACTTAGAGGGGGAGAGGAAAACTCGGGTGCAAAGACCGGAGTGGTTAACATTCGGGCACAGATAAATGGAGCAGCTGCAGAGGAAAAATATTCCCAGAGGGTCACAGGAGTCAGATAAGGGAAAAGTTGAGTTGAGGGAACAGAGACCAGGCTTTACAAAGCCTCCTGTACCAGTGAGATGGAAGTAGGTTAAACTGGGGGAGGCTAGGGGTAGGAGCTGGTCTATTGTTTTCCTAAGTTCATTCCTGGTTTCCTGGAGGATGGGAAAATAGTTTCGTATGATAGAGTCTGGAGGGAGTCCAGGGCCCAGAGTAATAGTTCTGCTATACACTATCTCAAAAGGGCTATAAAAGAGGAGTTTGCCAGGGATAGAGCGAATTGGAGTAAAGCAGTGGGGAGGGGTTTGATCCAGTCTTGTTTGTGTTGGAGTACTAATTTGGTGAGATGTTGTTTGAGGATGTTGTTCATTACTTTCCCTGATAATTGGGAAAGTGCCACTGGACTCCTAGGCTTGTGAGGTTTGGGAGGTGATCTGGCTGATCAAAGCTGGGCTGTTGTCACTCTGAATGGAGCTGGGGAGGCTGAATCTAGGAATAAAGTGGTGGAGGAGAATGGAGACAACTTCATGGGTTTTCTCACGTGTTGTGGGGGAGGCTTCAACCCACCCTGAGAAGGTTCGACCCAGACTAGAAGTTTCTGTTTTTGTACAGGAGGCATGTGGTGAATTCAATCTGCTAGTCTTGTCCCAGGGTTTGGCCCTGCCCTGATGTGTGGGGAAAGGGGGGTGTTTTTATGGTTCCCTAGGGTGAGATCTGGGTGCAGATTGTGCAAGACTGGGTTATCTGTTTTAAAAGGGAAAATAGCCATGTGTGAGAAAGGAGCGGAGAAAGAAGGGTGTAAAGAGCCTTGAAGCCAACGTGAAGGCTATAGTGGAGGGAAGAGAGATACTTTGTGCTTGAGGGGAAGGAAGAATAAATTTTCCCTGTTGAAGGGACCATCCTCCCTGCATGGGAAGATGTCAGTAATTGTCTTGTTCTTCAGATGTGTATAGTGGAGAGAATTTGCTGAAGGACAAGTACAAGCCTTCTGGGGTTGGGGGCGTAAGGGCGCTGAGCTGCCTACTTTGGTTGCCTTTAATAATGGGATCTGTTTTATTTCGGTGGCCTTTACAGTGGATGATGGCTACTTCCTTTGGGAGAGTGGCTGTGTTTAGGAGGTTTTTAATGAGTGTGGCGTTGATAATAAAGGAGCCATGGGTGGTAATGAATCCTCTTTCTTGCCACATGGCTGGTAATGGATTACGTGGAAAGTATACTTAGAATCTTTGTATATGTTAATGGAGCAACCTTGTGCCAGTTGTAAGACTGGTGTGGGTCTAGGAGGTTGGTTGGGGAACCTTTAGCAGGAATGTATAGAGGTTTAGCCAAGGCCAAGAAATTGGGAATCCAGGCTCTAAAAAATCCTAGAACCCCCAGGAAGGAGTGGAGGTCATTTTCTGTTTGTTGGAAAGGGTAAGGAGGAGATGGCTTGAATGCGGTCAGGGGCAATGAGTTTTTCTCATTCCTGTAAGATGATGCCAAGGCATCGGACAGAGGGAAAGGATAACTGGGCTTTGAAAGGGGACACTCTACACCCCTTGGTGGTGAGGAAGGAGAGTCTGTGAATGGTGTATTGCCAGGAGGCAGTGGGGGAGGGGCTGCATAAGAGAAGGTCATCTACGTACTGAAGAACTGTGGAATTTTTCTGTAAAGTTAACTGCTGGAGGTCAGCCTGAAGTGGCTGACCAAAGTAATGAGGACCGTCTCTAAAACCTTGCAGGAGATCTGTCCAGGTGAGTTCTTGGCTGGTGGAGGAACCAGGGTCAGTCCAGTGAAGGCACAGAGGGCTTGGGAGAGCTCATGGATGGGGATGGTAAAAAAGGGTCTTTGAGATCGAAAACTATGTAGGAGGTATTGGAAGGAATGGTAGCTAGGAGGGTATAGGAATTAGGGACTCCTGGGTGAATAGGCTGAGCAATTTCATTGATGGCCTTTAAGTCTAGGGACGGACTCTAGGGGCATCAGTTTGGTAGTTCCAATTGAGGTCTTCCTGGGGATGGCCCTAGCACCCTCCAGCAGAGTTTGGTCTGTACTCTATAGATCTTTGGCCTGAACCTGGGCCTGGGTCCACACCTGGTCCTTCTCCGAAGTTGGAGGTGAGGATGACATAATGACATACAAATCATACCAGGTCCGATCCCATGAACCTAGTTTCTGACTTATGTAGGTCTTATTGGTTTCTGACTAACCAATATGAACCTTCGGTGTTTTTTACAGAAAGGATGAGAGTATTGTAGGGTGAGTTGGTAGGTTTGAGAATAACAGCCGACAGGAGTTTGAGGATGAGTGGTTTAATGGTTCTGAGGGCCACCATGGGGATTGGGGATTGTTTAAGGGAAGGATATGAATGTTGGGGTTGGAGGTCAATGAGAATGGGTGAATGATGAGAAGCTACAGAAGGGAGAGAGGTACCCCATATAATGGGGTCTATGGGGAGGTGGGATTGAGAGAATGGAGGGGTTGGGGGGGAGGGGTTAAAGAGGAGCAGGATGGTAGTGAGAGGTGGGAGCTGGCGGGAATCATCAAGTTTGCTTATAATCTTTAGAGGATACCTCTGCCTGGTAGGAGAATGCTACATGAAGGAGTGGAAAGGAATGAACGTGAAAAAGAATGTCCTGAAAATGGACAGCACAGGGTGGAGTAGCGTGAAGGCACAGCAGATTGCCATCAGTACCCACCACCAAGCTCTCTGTTTGTTGTGAGGGACCCTTGTAGCAGGGTAAGGTGGAATATGTGGCCCCAGTATCAATCAGAAAAGAGATTGGCTTGCCTTTCACTAGCAAAGATACCCAGACTTCAGTCCTGGTGATCATCTAAGGGGCCTGCCAACTCTCCGGGAACCATCACTCTTTAGCAGCCAAGGCCAAGAGTCGGGGAATTCAGCCAGGTCCTGGAGTGACTGAGAACTGGATCCTCAGAAGGACCTGGGCAGTCAGACTTCCAGCGAGGACCTCCCCAGGCTGGACATGGCTTGGGGGATGGGGGTGGATTTGGGCGTTCCTTGGCCCAGTGGCCAGTTATACCGCACTTGATGCACGGTCTCAGGGGAGGTTTTCTTTTCTTGGACTGCCCGAGGGATTTTCGAGAAGTAGTCAGGGTTTATCTAATGGTGGAAGCCGATAACTAGAGCTCTGAGAGGCGCTGATGCTTAGAGGCCTCTTCTCGGTTATTGAAGACCTTGAAGGCCAGGTCAATGAGATTTCACTGGGGCCGCTCTGAGGGCCCTGGGGAGATTTTTGGAGTTTTTTTCAGATATCGGGTGCAGACTGGGAGATAAAATGCATGTTGATAATGAGCCTGCCCTTGTTGCTCTTCAGCGATAGGGTGATGTAGCAATGGAGGTCTTCATTAAAATGGACTAAAACTGGGCAAGATCTTCATCCCATTTGTGGGTTGTTTCTTTTAGTTTGTCGTAATTCACAGCTTTATGCGCTGCTTTTTATAGTCCTTCTAAGAGACACTGGACCATGTGGTTATGGAGACGGACTCTAGGGGCATCAGTTTGGTAGTTCCAATTGAGGTCTTCCTGGGATGGCCCTAGCACCCTCCAGCAGGGTTTGGTCTGTACTCTGTAGATCTTGGGCCTGAACCTGGACCTGGGTCCAGACCTGGTCCTTCTCCTCGGAAGTTGGAGGTGAGGATGACATAATGACATACAAATCATACCAGGTCAGATCCCATGAACCCAGTTTCTGACTTATGTAGAACAATCTGAGAGAGAGAAAAGGGGACCTGAGCATTCCATTTAGGCAACTTCTTGGAGGGGGCATAGAGGTTGTGGTGGTCTAGAAGTGTAAGAACCAAAGGTCTGACCAGATCTAGTATGAGGTGGGAAGTTGGGTCTGACATCATTTTCATCCACGTGTGGCAGGCGGTAAGCAGTGGAGAGAGGGGGCATGGGGTGGAACTCTGCAGGTAGGAAAGAGGTTGATGGGGGAACTTTGGAGGGGCAGAAAAGGAAGGGTTGTCTTCTGGGTCTAAGGAAGACAATGGGAGTCAGGGGGTTCAAGAAGAGCTGGTTTGGTCCAGGCAAGGAAAACTTCAGAGGGTTCACAAGAACATGAGGAAGGAATGTTTCAGAGGTGGAGGAAGGCCTGGATGCAAGGGAGTTCTGACCATTTGCCCAATCTCTGATAGAAATTATCAAAGTCAGTGAGGTTTGAAAGGTCAAAGGTGCCATTTTCAGTCCATTTGAGCCCTTGTCTAGTTTGCAAATAGGCCAAGCAGTATTATAGAAAAAGATGAGGTATTTAGGTTTAAGGTCAGGATAAAGGTATGGAGACTTGTGGTGAGTTAAGAGGAAGCTTAAAGGTGAAGAAGGGGTTGTAACTGAGCGGTCCTCATATCTGGAACTGGAGGTAGAAAATACATGATGTTAAAGTGAGGATAAAGAAACTTACAAGGGGGAGGAGGAAGGAAGTGACCGAGGCTGGGGCGGGAGGTTACCAGGTGTCCCTGTAGGACCTTTAACCAGCTTTAAAAGAGTGCCCCACAGTAAGGCATCCCCACTCACGAGGCACTGGACAGGCAAGTCTGACCCACCAGGGTTAGTCCAGGACTGGCGCCAGATTTAGGAGGCATGAACTAGCAGAGTTTATCAGCCCAGAGTGGAGAAAAGGAAGAGAAGTTAAAAAGACTCAGAGAGGGGCTATATATGAATGCTTAAAAGGCCTAGAAATGGAGGAAGAGGAAGCGGGAAGTTGGAGAGGAGTTTAAAAGGCTCAGAAAGGGTTATAGACGAATACTCACCTCACTGTTAAATGGATGAATTCTGGGTGGGGCTGCAAGGGGGTCCCCGTTTCCCTTCCTTCCATTGGAACAAGAGTCCGTCTAGTTGGGAGTGGGTTCGAGGGGGTATATCTCGGCATCCCTGAGGTGGCTTCTCCTCATCCTGGGTTCTTGGCATCAAAATGAGAGGTTAGGGACCAAAATGAGAAGTTATTCCTAGACATGAATGAAAGGAAGCAGTCCAGGTTCTGTGTGGGCGATGTGGCCTTTATCCACTAGGGTGCAAGCGGGCTGAGTTCCGAAAAGAAGTCAGCACGGGGGTTAAGGCAGGGTTGGAATGTAAGGGTTGGGGGGTAGGGATTGGCGCATTCCTTCCTTCCGTCCTTCTGTCCCTCCTTCCCTCCCAGGATGGTTCTATCTGGGCAGGTCCCTCCATTGGCCCTATCAGTGGTGAGTGAGAGATTTGGAAAGCGCTTAGTTCCTCAGTTGCTGCTGCTCATGGGATGAGAAAAGAATTTCCCTAGGCCAAGATTAGTATATAAAATTATAAGTTTATTTTATATTAGAGACGGGGAAGAGAGGGAGAAGGAAGCAGAGAGCAGGGAGTGAGAGCGGGGAGATGGGGAGAGGAGGAGAAGGGGAGAATGAAGCACAAAGACAGGGGAAGAACGCCGGCCCGAGGGCCAGTGGGTAGTGAACTTGAGGAGGGGAAGTTAGTACTAACTGAATTCACAACGTACTGTGAATGTGAATGCTGTTTGTTTTGTTTTGTTTTAAAGTAAGATTATAGATGGATACTCTTTCTGGTGTTTCTAATCCTGAGGCCTGATCGTTCATCTATCAGGCACACTCAGGGATCACTTGAGGTTTAAAGGAACAAATTCTAAAAGACAAAGGAGGCTTGGCGCCTGTGGCTGAAGCGGCTGAGGAGCCAGCCACATACACCTAAGCTGGCAGGTTCGAATCCAGCCCGGGCCTGCCAAACAATGACGGCTGCAACCAAAAAATAGCTGGGCATTATGGCGGTGCCTGTAGCTACTTGGGAGGCATAGGCAGGAGAATCACTCGAGCCCAGGAGTTGGAGGTTGCTGTGAGCTGTGATGCCACAGCACTCTACCCAGGGCTTGAGGCTCCGTCTCAAAAAAAAAAAGCCAAAGGAGCTGGGGGAATATAAGGAGAATTTACATTTCCTTTCCATCTGTTGGGTTCCTCAATGGACACAAGGGTGGGGGTTGGGGGGTAGCAAGGGAACGAAAGCAGGCAGAGAGATGTTATGCCTTGGTGAAAAGCTATGAGCTAATAATTTTCTATTATTTCACTATAAAGACCCACCATCCTTACAGCGAGATCCTTGTGCCCACATGGCACCCACTACACATGGAAGGGGAAAGATTGAACAGCATAGTGAGGGAAGGTGGCATCTGAGCAGCGGTCGCTTAAACAGACAGGAGAGGCACCAGTGGTCTGAGAGTCCCTGTGCATCAAATTTACTATTTTGCCACATTTCCTGCACAGATTCCGCAGAGACATATCCCCAGCATGCGCAGTCTCTGGACGGCACCACAGGCCCCCTGTACCGGTCCTCAGAGGAGGAGAAGAGGGTGACAGTCATCAAAGCCCCGCACTACCCAGGCATCGGGCCGGTGGATGAATCCGGAATCCCCACGGCAATCAGAACGGTAGGAGATGGCAGCCGGGCATCTCTGGGGCTGTGCTCGGGTTCCACAAAGGGCGGATTGTCCGTGGCTTCATGCATTCCTGGGGTCTTACGTAATGGGGACTGCCCCTGTGCCATCTGAGTTCTCTGAGTGTTGTGAGAAAGAAAACTGCCATCGAAGAGAATTGCACAATCTGTTTTTCCATTTAAATAAAAAAAAATCATGAACACTGTGATTTTGCTAAATGATAAAACTATGTTTTGCTTTTTACCTTTTACCAAAGAGGGTTAGAGCAATAGAAAAGGGAAGGAACAGGAAAATGGGAATTCCTGGGCTGCACTGAAGTTGGTGCATTGCAAATAAACCAGTGATGTATTTGCTTCCTGAAATGGATGTGTGTTAACACCAGGAGATTGGGAGCTGTGAAGTGGGAGTTGGGAGGTGACATGATCGCAGAGAAGGGAGTTAGTGTCATGGAAAGGCACAAGTGTCTGAAGAAAAATATACGCTTTCGCGTCCCTCCTCAGCTGCGCCTGCTGAGAAAGCTCTCCGGGGGATAAGTGAAAGTGTTTGGATTTTTTTCTTCCGTCTTTAAACTCTGCCAGAGCGTTGCTAAGTGCGTCGGGGCAGCCCCTTCTGGCAAAGCTCAGCAGTAGCAGAGCAGCTCCTGAGCGGCTGGGCAGGCAGCGGCTTGCTGCCCAAGTGCACTTGAAGAGGTTCGCTCCGGCAGGGAGAAGGAAGCCCAGGCCAGCAGGATGAGAGCAACAACACCTGTGCAGGTGAAACTGGTGGGGAGATGCAGGGATGAGCACCAGCTGCATACTCTTTGCCTGCAATTCTCAGAGAAAGGGTTGGGGTGTTGCCAAGAGCTGCTCCCCTGGAATGCAAACTGGGGGAGCTAGGATGATCATGGATAGAGGAAAAGAATGGGAAAGACATAGGACAAAAGCAGTGGTGGGATTGGAAATGGTCACAAAGATCTGAAGATGAAGCGTGGGGGCTTTCTGCTCTCCTTGAATTTGCATTTATTGAATGGGGATTATGTGTTTTATATACAGAGAGAAGAGGATTATTCTAAGCATCTGAGTTACAAACTGGAAACCTAAAGGCAAATCTCTGACCTCAGTTCTGCTGCTGTTTTAGATTGTAGTGGTGTCGAATGTGACTAAATTATGAAGTCCCCACAATCTGTCCTGGAACAGATGATTCTCGTATTTGAGTGACCAAACGGTTCAGAGGCTATCACTGATATTCTTCATCTTATGATGATTGGATGTTGCTGGGGATAGTGTTTTGTTGATTGTTTCGCTTTTAAGATCTCTGACTCAAAATGGTTAAATTTGAAATTTTTTTCCAAATAATATAAGGAAACAGCGTCCAGACAGGTGCGGCGTCATTGGTTTTGTGTAACTGACGTTTCAGGCATAGTATATACACAATTTAAGAGAACTCTGGTTCTAAGTAGTTATAGATTCTATCTTAGTGGGTTTTCTCTGAGCTCTCTGGGCATATATTAAAGGCAACAAGTGACATATAAAAATGGACATGCAAACCTGGTCCGTTTTTTTTTTTAAATCTGTAAAATGTAATTTTCTTAACTACCAAGGCTTTGCTTTGATAGCTTTTAAAAGGAAAAATAGAGATGGTGGAAATCATTAATTAAAAGTTTTATATTGTTTATCTCTTGCCAAATCAAAGGCATGCTTAGGTATGCACAAACAAACACATGCACTAAACATTTAACACTACTTTTCCTTCTATAAAAGAGAAAATAAAATAGAAGCGACTCCGAAGTTCCTTATAAGGAACCATATTTTTGTGCATAACTGTACTCTTACTTAGGACCTTTAAAGCTTTACAGAAAAGGTCTGGGTCTGTGAAGACTCCTCTCATTCTCAGCTACTCTTTACAGCCCTACAAAGGACATCCCCAAGTATAGCTGTGTTTATAAATGTCAAGTCAGGCCTCTCTGAGCCAGGCTGGCCAAGAATCTCCAAGGTTGTTTTTCTTCTCAGTCGTGTAGAAAGTTATAATCATCAGACTCCAATTGCTTCACGGTAAACTTTTGCTCCATGTATATGCCAAAGGCAGGGCTGTCTCAGTGTGCCATGCCATAGGATTATTTTAAACAACCAACATATACCAAGGAGATGGAGTTTTCATAAAGTGATCCAGAAACTCTGGAAAACCAAGAGCCAGCAACCGGTACTTTTGAGTTATGTTAATGAAGAGGAGCAGCTGTCTGGCTGCCCTCTGGGTAGCCTGCGATGTCGCTGTCAGCCTTTCACTGCCATTTCTTAAAACAACAACGTCACAAGGGTTCAGATCCCATAAGATCGTGTAATTAAGGCTAGCTAAATGAAATACAGGATTCTACTTCAAATAGAACAGTTGTTTGAGCATTTTCAAAGCTGAAAAGGAGCAAAAATAGAACAGAATCACTGTATATTGGTATGTAAAAAATAACGTCCTTTTTTTCTTTTTGGAAATCTTGGCATGTTAAATCAGTGTACAGCTCTGATGTTTTATAAACCATAGGAATATGCAAATGCAGATCTATTAGACAAAGTTATAGAAAACAACTGCATACTGAATTACTGGTAGTTATTTTCCATGCCAAATGATTTTGAAGAACGCATCCCTCAAATCTGAGTAGATTTCTATTTTCTTAATCTCAATATTAAGATGCGGTATCAGGATTTGCAGGATGGTGTTTATAAAAGGGACTTTAAATGCTTAGAATACCTCTTTTAGGAAGAGATGCAGAATGTTGCCATGCCTGTCTTGGTAGTTTCATATTCTTCTGTGCCAACCGACTGGGCATTTCCCAGCACATCTGTGCTCACCATATAAAGCTGGCAGATGGCATAACCGTGAAACCTTACCTGATATAGGCCCTCCAGCAAGTGGAGAAGAAAAGACGCCTTGCCATATACAGCGATGGAACTTACTTATTAGGCTTCCTTGTTGCCATTGGTCGTGTCCAGGTATGGTTAGAAAACATTTCTGCACACAGTTACATCTTCATTTCTGTTGCCTTACTACCGTAAAAGAAATGAAGCTTAATGACCAAAAAAAAATCTGTCTTTTATAAAAAATAAACATTTCTTAAAGATACAAATTCAGCTACTTTGAACCAGCAATAATAGACTCCTACCTCACCCCTGCAGCCCCTCCTGCCAGCCTCCCATCACGTGATTATGTATTCAGTCAATAATCCCCTCAATTTTTCCATCGTAGAAAGAGCCTAGAATGAAGAAGTGATTTGCAACAAAGTCAAAAATAGCCCTTAATGTTAATCTATATTTGGGGTGATTGCCAGAATTGTATATTCTAAAGGGATTAAAATAAATTTAGATATAGTACAGAACCCTCAAAGTCAAGATGAAAAAATGCGGTGACCACATTTTCCAAAAAAAAAAAAAATCAGGAAATAAAATCTAAACCAAAGCTCAGTCTAACAAATACAAGAATGTTTTTGGAACAGTCCTAACAGATTTTTTTAAGTCAAGAGAATTAGAGGGGTGCAGGCTTTAAAAAAAAAAAAATCAAGAGAACTGACTTAGAAAATCTGGCATATTTAGTTACTGTTCACAGAATGGCCAAGTTATTGTCCAAATAGCTCTCGCCAAGCAAATCTTTAATTATGACTATAGAGGTTTTTGTCTACTTTCACAGGTATTCAGGAAAGTGAGTTCAGTCCAGTAAACTGGATTGATTCGTTATTTCATTCTACAAATATTTGAGCTTCCCTACTGTTATTATTTATTGAGCATTTATTATGTTTTAGATACTATTCTAGGCCTTTTTGTATACATTTTCTCATTCAATTCCATAACAGTCCTGTGACTTATTTTACAAAGGAGAAAACTGAACCTCAAATGGTAGATATGGTTCTCAAATTCATATTGCTAGGAAATATTAAACATTAATTAAAGGAACCAAGATTTGAATCTTGGTTCAAGATTTAGCATTAATCTCATCTTTCCACTATAGCCTATTATTTGTATTACATCGATTTGACTACAATTCAGCAAGGAAAATGTGTGTACACTCTGTCATAACATTAAAAATGTTGTGAAACTACATTTTTAGATTTGCTATAGGACTCTGGATCGTCTACTACATTCAGTATTTTAGTAACTTAGACCAATAAGTGTTTATTTAAATATCTATTAATATTCATTTAAATAAATATTTAAAAAATTATAATAGAAATTTATTTCTCTAGGCTGATCGGCATACACTTTGGGTCAAAAATATTTCCTAGTTAATTCTAAAAATAATTTCTTGATAGAACATTCAATAAAAGGTGTTTAAGGATAATAATAATTATCACCAAAGGATTTAAGAAAATGATAGCAAAGCTGTGCACAGTGGCTCATGCCTGTAATCCCAGCACTCTGGGAGGCCAAGGTGGGTAGATTGCTTGAGTTCAGGAATTTGAGACCAGCCTAAGCAGGAATAAGACCTTCTCTCTTCTAAAAATAAAAAATAAAAATACTAGCCAGACATGGTAGTGGGCACCTATAGTCTCAGCTACTTGGGAGGCTGAGGCAGGAGGATCACTTGAGCCTGAGAGTTTGAGGTTGCTGTAGGCTATGATGCCACAGCACTCTACCCAGGGTGACACAGTGAGACTCTTGTCTCAAAAAAGAAAGAAAGAAATAAAGAAAGAAAGAAAGAAATGAAGGAAGGAAGGGAAAATGAACTATTGCAACAATAACTTTTCTTTTTTCTTTTTATTAAATCATAGCTGTGTACATTAATGCAATCATGGGGTACAATGTGCTGGTTTTACATACAATTTGAAATATTTTCATCGAACTGAACATAGCTTTCATGGCATTTTCTTAGTTATTGTGTTCAGACATTTATATTCTACATTTAGTAAGTTTTCTTCAGTGAATTTTATATAAATATGTTAGTGTAAGTATCAACCATCTAGTGCTAGGCACAGTTATGATTTGAAAAAATGAAACCACCTCTTTGAATGTTCCAGTTCAGCTTAACTCTAACATGTGTACACAACTGAATAAATTGCTGAAATTGTCATCCAATAATAATCAAGAGTGAGAAAATTTTAACATGGAATAGAAATCTGCTATTAAAAAGATAAAAGATGGGCGGAGGTAGGGCCACCAGTGGTCTCACCTACGGTGCACATGCCGCCCGCTGGGTGAAGGGCTCAACTTCAACTTATACTTTACCTTGGAATTGAAGACAATGTAACCTAAACATTTGTACCCTTACATTAATTTGAAATAACAAAAAATATATAGAGAAACAAAAAATCAAAAAGAAAAAAGAAAAAATATATATATATATAGAAATGAAAACATTAAGGAGTTTTTAAAGCTAGTTTTGTGACTATTGGGCTTTCTCTTTGTCACAGACAGTGGACCGGCCGAAGGACTGGTACAAGACGATGTTTAAGCAAATCCACATGGTGCACAAGCGGGGTATGTGCGTTCTACTTTCTGATCCGCTCGTGTGGTTGGACCCTGTATTCGTATTCCTCTTGTGTACAAGCATTGCTCATACAAAACATCAAGACCCCAGCCAACTGCATGCTTTTCGGCATTCCCCCTGGTCTCCTCTTCCCCCTCAAATCACAGATCCCTCTGCCTCTGCCTCACCCCAACCTGGAGCTGACGCCTCTTCTGAGGGTCCCTCGGATGGCCAGCGCTCCGGTCTCCTCCTTCCATCCCTCCCTGTCCACAGTCTAAAGCGGGGTGTTGTCTGTGTAAGTGAACAGATGCTTTGTTCCTGCGGCCACCCCTGTCTGCTGCTCATCGAGAGCGTGAGTCCAGGCAGGTCCCACTGAGCCTGCGGTCGGGGCCAAGGGAAAACTTCCCTTGCCCTCTGATGGGTTCACTGAAAGTCCCCGACAAGAGGCAGCGTGACAGGAGAAAAGGCATACACAGTTTATTTGATCATGGTTTTATGTGACATGGGAGGCTTCAGAAGGAAGAGCCAATGGCACAGGGAGCCTGTCCATTTGTAGGATGAAGTTCAACGGCACCGAGGCAGCCGTGTAGAAATGATTAGACAAAGAGGGCATGCCCTGCTGCTGACAGAGTCAGTGGGAAGCGCAGCAAGGCCCGCGGGACTGGATCCTCCTCGGCTTCTGTGACGTGCGTCCCTTCCCTCTGGGTGTGGGGCAGGGCCCTACCCGGAATGGGGGTCTTGTGACCTATAGCCAAACAGGGGAGGTCAGAGAATTTCTTGGTGGCCAGTTTTTACACAGAAAGCTGGGGGAAGGTTAGAGTAATATTGTTAGGTTTTATGGCTAGCTTGGGAGAAAGGGGGCTGTGGTTTCTACTCCCCACCTTGGGTAACAGGGATTCTATTTTCTAAGGCTGGCCTTGGGGAAGAATGGCCCTGAGAGGAGGGAGGACAGAAGGGCAGAGAAAACCTTCTGCTTCTGAGACCTTCATTTGGGGGATTGTTTCCTGAGCCCCGACATTGTTCAATGCAGCTGACAATGCAGTGATCTGGGAAGCACTTAGTAAAGGAAATCCATGACCCAGAGGAAACAGTGGCCTTGGGAAGTGAGACAAGGGACTGACTTTGAATGTTATGAAGAGGGCAGGGACACCATTGTGTTACAGACAAGAAAGGGTGGCCCGGGGAGGCCAAGCTAAAAAGAAATCCAGTAGGACCCCCACAGCTACCTGCCTACACTGACCGCCTCCAGTGAGCCGAATCCTCATAGACCAGACTGGGCCACGTACATGTATCAGCGCGGCAGGCCTCGTTAAATATGTTGACCGTCCCCACGTTTTGACCAATTTGCTGCAGTCCCTGGGGTTGTCAACTTACAGACGTTCTACTGTATTTGAAACTAAGAAGTGAACCAGGAAAGAGACGTTGCTTTTCTAAGAAATTTCTGATAGTTCCCTGAAGTTCTGTTGTTTTGTTATGCCGTGGTGACCACATCTGTATTACCATTATATTTATGTTTCGTTTTCCAGACGATGATACTGACATGTACAATACTCCTTACACATACAACGCAGGTAGGATGGGTTTCCTTGTTTGCGATGAATATTTTACACACTGCCATATGTGGAAGAACTACCTTTTTTAAATCCTTCTGTTTGAGCACATGTTTGCAGTTCATATATTTGCATGGCAACATTTGCATAGTATACAAATAATACAAATACACGTAATTAGGAGGATACTTTCTTTTCTTGTCTCAGAGCATGTATAACAAAAGGATTGATCTTTTCTAGTGGAAATGAGAACTAATAATGTTTTATTTCATTCATTCCCCCCCCCCCATTATATAGTTTATTTTTCAGCTTCAGGAATGTTTAACCAAAGTGTGCAGGACAGGCTGAAAGAACACACTGTAACCCAGGGCACAAAATAAGATAAAGATCTTTTATCAGCAGAGTTGAGCAAGATTGTTCAGATACACGTCACAAAAAAACAAGTCAAGCAAAGTATTTTGTGACCTTGTCCCTGCTTTTTGCTCCAAAATGCAACCCATTCATTGAAAGATTTTAAAAATCCCACTTGGCTGGGTTACTTTTGTGACTCAGAGTTGCCAGCAGTCATAATAGAATGACTTCAGTTCTGGGCATTTCCAGTTGGATTCCAGGGCATTGGTACTTCGTGAAATGGTTTGCAGGCTGGAGGGAGGGACCCCTTAAAAATATTTCCCTTCCTTGCTTTCTCCTGAGTGTTGTATCAGGAATTCTTTCTGAGCCTCTTCAGCAGTGGGGTCTCCTGGCCAGGCTGGCCCGGGTACCCCATGAGGCTGTCTTCTCCCACACACCTGGAAACGAGCCCTAGGCCCTTTAACTGTTAGAGATGTCACTGCTAGTCTCTAGCAACAAACAGAGGGAAGGGAAACAAGCCCAGGAAGACCTCTGGGTTTAAGGCCTGGCTCCCTAACCACAGCAGGAGGCCTACAGAGATGTCTCCCTCCAACTTTCATTCTGGATCCCTGGTCCACCAAACTCACTATCTCTATTTAACTCGAAAGTTGAAGTCTGACCATGGAATCAAGGCAAGACCATTACCTCTTCATTTGCCCAGGAAATTGGCAAAGACTTTCAGGAGAGGCAGATGAGTGCAAATAGACTTAGCCCAAAAGACTGAGATTGTGAAAAATTCAGAATGTTTATAATTATTTTTATATCGAAGTTTGTGTCACATTAGTAAGTAGTAAATGGAACAGCAGTTACATGTGAGCCCCTACAAGTTTCATCATTTGATTTGTAGACAGAGCCGCTGCAACTAGTCTCTCCCCTTTCTACTAACCTGCCATCCCACGGCTTCACGCCTTACACTTCTCTGCTTTTATTTTTCTGTCCCATCCATCCCTAACTAATGCCTCAGGGCTATCTCTAGGCACGTGGGTTCTATAATGTCTTCTCTGACAATGGCCTTTGACACCCTATAATTCACAATATATATTTTCATCATTGATCTTTATTATATATTACCAATTAATTTCAATCATAATTCTTTTTGCGTCTCATTTCCCCAGATGGGCTGTGAGCTTATGGAGCCTTTGTGCGTCCTTGTGCCTGGCACAGCCCTTGTGCAATGTTTTGTTGGGCTGCAATTAACATGTCAGTTGTCATGTAAATCAGAGAGTTTTTTTAACTGTTAAAAGATATTTGGAAGCAGTTGTAAGTATTTTTAATCTTCCTCAGAAACCTTCACTCTTCGTTTATGTGATTCAAAGAGAAAATTTGCTGAGTGCTGTAAATTGACTCCTAGCGCTAGTCTGGATTACTACTAATTCCAAAATAATTGACAAGGATTTCACGTAATCAGGGCTTGTGTATAGGATAAATTAATAATTAACTAATTAAGATTGGTAAGTTAATGTTATTAGTACATTAATAAAGAGCGATCATCTGATGCATGCTCTCTGGATATGCTTATCAATAAGAAGTTTTTACATAGTCATTGGATATTTAGAAGAGAATGAATAATTTAGTCTTCTAAAATGTTAGCCCCTTTTTTGTGTTTGTCTGGGGGTGTTTTCCTGATAGGTCTGTACAACCCACCCTACGGGGCACAATCGCACCCTGCCGCAAAGACCCAGACCTACAGACCTCTTTCCAAAAGCCACTCTGACAATGGCACCAACGCCTTTAAGGACGCATCCTCGCCAGTGCCTCCCCTACACGTGCCACCTCCTGTCCCACCGCTTCGACCAAGAGATCGGTCTTCAGCAGAAAAGTAAGACATTTTCCCCCAAAGTGGCCGATATTTAGCTTAGGATAAACATAAGGCCACATGACCTCCAGTGGACGAATCTCACCTACAGAGAGAATACGTGACTGACGCCGTTAGTCCCCACATTAGATTTCTAATTAGTTCCCTAAATTAGATTGAGTTAACATAGGCATAGTCTCTACTTTTTGATCTGTAAATGCATATAAGACAAATATGTGGGATCAATGGACATAGACGTGCTTTAGCATACCAGTTAGAGACTAAGCAGCTGGTTTTCAGTTTCCGCGGATTTGAAACGTTAGACCTCTTCATAAGATATCTTTTTGAAGGCAGGGGAAGTTATTCAGAAGTCACAAATAACACTTAGTGTCTGTCTGTGACTCCTTCCCACCAGTTTTTTGAACTGATAGCTTTCATTTCTCCACTGAAATATTTATATAGAAACTATCCACACTGGCTCGGTGCCTGTGGCTCAACGGGCTAAGGCGCCAGCCACGTACACCTGAGGTGGCGAGTTCAAATCCAGCCCGGGCCTGCCAAACAATGATGGCTGCAACCAAAAAATGGCCAGGCGTTGTGGCGGGTGCCTGTAATCGCAGCTACTTGGGAGGCGGAGGCAGGAGATCGCTGGAGCCCAGGAGTTGGAGGTTGCTGTGAGCTGTGACACCACAGCACGCTATGCAGGGTGACAGCTTGAGGCTCTGTCTCAAAAAAAGAAAAGAAACTATCCACACTAAACTAAAACTTTACACACACACTTTTATTGTGTTATTTTTATTTGGATTATGACTAACATGTCTACTTATAGGTAACCTTTACTGAGAGGTCAGCACAAGGAGCACTCTGTCTGTGTCGTATCATTTGATTCTGAGAACAGCCCAATGAGCTGGATTCTATTTTAAAGAGAAAGCAAAGTTCAGCTTAGAAAATTGAAGTCACTCGCTCAGTTTGCTAGTATGTCCAAGCCAGGATCCAAATTCAGCTCTTATTAAATCCAAAGTTTATGCCCTTCTGGTAACCAACAAATAAGAATATGAAAATTATTCTTTCCTAATACCAGATACTAAGCATCATCTGCCATACCCCTCCCAGAAATATTATTCAACACCCCATTGTATCATTAAGAGTGGCCGATGTTGACATAGGGTACAAGATACTGTGAAAATAGATACACATCACGTGTGAACGTGTGAAGGGGTTCTCATTTTAATACTCATGCCCTCAGGATAAATTACGTGATCTCTAAAAATTGAAAGAACAATTATCTGGACACAAAATGATATCTTTGCCATCAAAAAAGAAGCAAAATTAGCATTTAGATTTAAATGTATCATGTGTCTTAGTTAAAGTGAACATCTCATAAAGAGGTATACTAATCCCTTTTAAAGTTCCATGTATCTTGTCGCATGTGATGTTCAAAACTCCTCTGCAAGGAAAAAGAACACAATTTTGCTGTCTGTGCGTAACACAGATGCAAAAAATTAAGAATGAAAAGTGTAAGAGGTCTGCTGAATTTAGTAATTTAGTTGAAAGCTGGGACATGCCCCTAGTTCTTCCTCTTAGAGCACTTCGATTTCCACCATGGCCTGGTGCTAGAATTATTCCAATCTACAATCAGAAAATCCTTGCTCCTAAAAACGATGGACCCAAAGGAAGCCTTATTTTTCACTCCTAGTTGTCTAGAAAGGCTTTACTTTGTCTTTCTTTGACAACCTCTTAAAGGATATTAGTTCAGGAAAAACTGCTGATTCCCATGAGCTGGATGTTTGACTCTGGTTTTTCAGTTGACACCGAAAGATGGTTTCCTGTGCCACAGAGCTTACTCCCATCCCAAGCGACATTTTCAATACTTTTCCCAAACTATGATGCCACTTATAAGAAACAAGATCAAACATGGTGTGTGCATTACTCCTTGTCACTGTGGATCAAGGATGTCAAGCCAAAGACTGATGGGTTAAACTCACAGACCTCAGCAGAGCGTACTGCCCCTTATTTTAAACACAGACATACACAGCTACCTTTAGTGACCCAGAGGCTCACTAATAGGTCGCCTTCTGCATGTCGGCAAACCTCTCATGTGAGTTTTTGAGCCAACAGGATAGTTGCATGAAAAAGAGAGAGAGAGAATAATATAATATGAAATAGAAGAAATGGCTTTCTTAATCATTAACGTAGGCCAGGTGAGGTACCTCACGCCTGTAATCACAGCACTCTAGGAGACCGAGGCAGGTAGATCCCTTGAGCTCAGGAATTTGAGATCAGCCTGAGCAAGACTGAGACCCCATCTCTACCTAAAGTAGAAAAACTAGCCAGGCATGGCGGTGGGCGCCTATAGTCCCAGCTACTTGGGAGGCTGAGGCAGGAGGATCACTTGGGCCTAGGTGTTTGAGGTTGCTGTGAGCTTTGATGCTGCAGCACTCTACCAGGGTGACAGAGTGAGACTCTGTCTCAAAAAAAAAAAATCATTAATGTAAAATAAAACATGAACATATGTATAATAAAGATATGTTGGGTTTTGCAGATTAACTTTTTATTCTAGGGATTTTTAAGAAATCCATATTAAAATTAACTTTGACAACAGACAGCCAGTGGTCTTTATATAGATGTTTTGAATTAAGCACATGGGCTTATTTTAATGCATGATTTGTTGTTTATTTCCAAGGCATGACTGGGATCCTCCGGACAGAAAAGTGGACACGAGAAAATTCCGGTCTGAGCCAAGAAGTATTTTTGAATATGAACCGGGCAAGTCGTCAGTTTTGCAGCATGAAAGACCAGTAAGCACTTGTCCTTAAACAGAATGCCAGCTCTCTAGGTCTCCAGGGTTTCTGGATAAGCCTGAATTTCATACCGTCTAGCAATTTTTGTCACAAAGATAATTGATTTATTTGACATTATTTAGAAGTCAGGATTTATTTTGTTTCACGATTTGTGCATCTTTTTCTCAGAATTGAAAGATGCATTCTCTAAAATATGGTCTCTACTCACTTGATACATATATATATCTCTAATTAAGTAGGACTCATTTGCATGTAACTATAGTTGTGCCCAATTGCAAACCTGAATTCAATTTTTTAAAGAGCACCACTCATACATGTAGCATTTAATTGCTATTATAGATGGCTGAAGAGAAAAGTCATTAATCTCCCCGATGGATACACATGGACTCGGAAAGTTCCATCCCTTGGTCTTCATATTGGTTTTTTAATATTTCTTTGGCTTATGGGGAAATTTTCCAAATGCCCTTTTTATAACAAGTTGTTTTAATTGATTCTTATTAAATCCCTCTCAGGTTACCAAGCCTCAAGCTTCCTGATTGATTGTCATTCTAGAGGATCAAGATTATATTTCACTTTGCAGTATTTTTTCCATTTACTTTAATTCTATGCAAACAAAAAGATAGATGCCTCCTCAAAGTGCAAGTCACCAAAGAGGTTCTTCCCAGGCCTTCTGGGTTTCTGGTTTCTCGAGTCCTTTTTTCTGTGTCCTTCTCTTCCCCTTAGAGCCTGGTACCCTCAGATCTTGAAACTATAGAACTTCTCTGCATCTCCATCCAGACCTACCTATAGGAAAACATTTTATTTCAATTGCAATTTACTCTCCTTTTTGCTTTAAAAGAATTTTAGGTGTCAGTGAACTAGAAAAAGAGGATTTTTCTCTGATAGCTCCTTCAAGAGCGTCCAGGAACTCTCACTACTAAATATGATGTGAGACCATCCCTGAAATTTACTTGGAGCCCTTGACTCACCACACCCAACCTAAGTGTCCTTAATTTAGTTTTTGAAACCCTATGATTGTGGTTATGTTCTTGAGAAACACGTTCAAAAACTTATAATCACATAATCCGTATGCGATACTTCACCGAGCCATGTTTGCCTTTCTTCAAAGTAAAAGTAACAACTTCAATAGAGAAACAAAGGGGAAAAAAGGGACATCACTGGTTTGCAGGCTCCACTGCAAACTTAGAACTCATTCACGAGGTTATCTGATGGAATATAACGATACTTTCACATTCTCCAGAATGAGAATTGAGTGAACCACAATGTCACCATTGCATAAAACTGAAAATAGCAAAATAGTAAACCTCAGATTTAAATGTAAGCAACGAAACTTTCATAATCATTCTAACAATTCATGAGACTTTTAGGAGAATGAACACTGTGACCGGGACGCTTTCATGGCTACAGTGTCAGGAAACAGGGTTGATTTTAGAAGCTTTCTCAGGAGGATATTTCTATTACTTACTAATTCAACAAAACTGATTGAGCACCAGCTTTGTGCCAGGGTTTATATAGATGCCGGGGAAACAATGGTGAACAAGACAGAGTCTCTACCTCGAGGGACGTCCAGTCTATCATTTCATGTTTATGCACAAGGGGACACCTGCTTTTGTGCAAACCAAACAGGGTTAGAAACAGAGGGTTAAAACAGACACACATCTAAAGAATCTCCTCTTTGCCCCCTCACTCACTCAAGGTCCTGTCATTGTGCCTGAAATACCCATATTACTCATATCTTTGGGCCAGAGCTTTGAAGGCTCCTAATTTAAAAATAGGAATATTTTTATCACACCCTGGGATCTTTAAAAAAAAGATAGCAATCATAATAATAAGAACAGCAATAACAATGGCTGTCAATATTCATTGAGCACTCACTCTGTGCCAGGCTCTGTAATAAGTAATTTATGCCTTATCTCATATAATAATGTTTCCCACACCCATAAGAAGTAGATCCATGGTGTTCCCATTTTACAGATAGAGAGACTGACGCACACACTGGCTAAATGTGTCCTGGGCCACAGAGCTGGTGGCACCTGGAACCGCCAGCACACTACTGAGAAGGAAGCACGTTTAGCTAGTGTCATTATTATCACCTTAACTAGCATAGCAGATCCTTCTGCAGTATAAATTTGTTTACTTATTGGATAATTTATAGTTAGTATATTTGATTTACTTCACCAGAAACCTAGGCCCTAAATATGTATAGCTATGACACAAGAGCATTATACTTGACTAGTTCTAGACAGGCAAGAAGATCTGGACCTATGGGTGTGCACAGGTCTCGGGGGCCACAGGAGGAGATAAGTGGAGGGAACCTAGAAACTTGGACAGAAATGAAAATGGGCATCTTATGGAGAAATGGAAAGAATGCTTAAGCCTTCTGAACATTTTGTGGAGGACCAGCCTTAACCCAAATGGTTTGAGCTGGTCCTATGTATTATTTCAGCCAGCCTTTTTAGTATAGGAGTGGTCTGTTATCTTTTTAAAAAGTTATCATTAAAAATAAAAAATTCAATCCTAGGGGTAGTACGGTGGCTTATGGCTGTAATCCCAGCACTCTGGGAGACTGAAGTGGGAGGATCACTTGAGCTTAGAAGTTCCAGACCAGCCTGAGAAAGAGTGAGACCCTGTCTCTACTAAAAATAGAACAACAAGCCAGTTGTGATGGCGGGCACCTGGTAGTCTCAGCTACTTGGGAGACTGAGGCAAGAGGATCACTGGAGCCCAAGAGTTTCAGGTTGCTGTGAGCTGTGATGCCACAGCACTCTACCCAGGGCACAGAGTGAGACTCTGTTTCGTTTAAAAAAAAAAAAAAAAAAAGAAAAATCCTGAATTCATTCTAATTTATATAACCAGAAAAAAAAAAAA
>CAUYRH010139590.1:0-17855 GCA_963574655.1 Perodicticus potto
TACCTTCATAGTAGGGCTGAGTACATTGGATACTTTTTCTTCCATTCTTGAGATACTTTGCTAAGAAGAATATGTTCCAGCTCCATCCATGTAAACATGAAAGAGGTAAAGTCTCCATCTTTCTTTAAGGCTGCATAATATAGAAAAGGTATAGATGGGACATTTCTTAAACTGATTATTAAATACTTTTAATACATTTTTCTAGCCCTGTTTCTTTTACTATAGTTATTTCTGTCATTAATTCCCACCCAGATTATTGCCCATTACTCCCGGTTTGCTCCCCCAAATCTACTCTCAACTTTAACACTAGGGAAGTCTTTTAAACTGCAATGTATACAGAGGTTTCAAAAAAAGCCTATGGATTTAAAGAAAGGAAAAAACTGTATTAAATTTGTAATACACAAGTCACGTTTGACTTCTGCAATTATAAAAGGTGCTGAACATGACTTATATTCATCATTTGTTATTGCTATATATCAAGTATGACAATTTAAACAGAGATTTTTCCTTTCTTAAAGTGTGTATACCATTTTTTGGCACCCTCTATGTTTCCACTTTCAGCCCTAACATAATAATTTTGAGAAGCCAATGTTGCCATTAATACCAATCATTAAAAAACAGAAAAAGAAATAAGATTTATTTAAGAAGCTAATATCCCTCACTGAAGGAATTTCAGAGAGGTGAGCCAACGTTCTATACACTCCCAATCTGGCAACTGCCATGTTTTGGAACTGGTCGAAAGCTAAGATTTTGTCAGAAAACTGCAGTCACAAAGCAAAGAAGCCAACAGAGAATTGGGCTATCTCTTAGGGCATGAGAACTAGAGATTGGAGTTTGGGACTCACCCAGGGGCCAGGACTCATAAGACTGATATCCTGGTTAAAAGGAGGCATACCAGCAGCTGTCAATACTCAGCAGTGCTGCCTTCATGGCATTTGTTCAAGTCTTAAAAACCTAAGTAGAAAGTTTCATGTTTCAATTATCTATTGCTGAGTAACAAACGATCTCAAAACAGATACGCTATAAAACAGCAACATTCATTTGTTCGTGATTCTGCTATTTGGAGGCATCTTCAGAGGGATAGATTGTCTCTGCTTTATTTTCAGCTGGGGCTGTGTGGAGATTTGGGGACCAGAATCATACGAAGGCTCATTTCCTCCCCCTTGCCTGCCAGACAGTTGACACTGGCTATTTATTGGTTGGGACTTCTGTGGGAATTGTGACCCGAACTTTCCTATTGTTTTTTTTATGAAACTCTTCGTGGCTTAGTTCCAAGGGAGAATATCCCCAAAGCACTGGGTGGAAGGAGGTCATGTTGCCTTTGATGGCTTAATTACAGAAGTGACATAGCATTGTTTCCACCATAGAAACAGTTCCTCCCAGATGCAAAGGAACATAGATGCTACTTCTTGATGACAGCATGAAACTGTAAGAAAAACATGTGGGAGGTGATGGAATATATTGGTGTAGCTACTTTTGAAAACTATTTTATGCCTTACTAAAGAAAAGTAGTACATTTTTTATCAGTCTCACAGTGCTGAGAGGACACTATTAGAATTCATAACTCAACAAAGGGAGCACATCTAGTAAACCCACTAGCCTCTAAGTTGGGATCGGTGCTGCGCTATACACCAAAAGAGAATGTAAAACACAGGAAGATGGAATCTCAGGGAAATTGCGACCTACTTTTCAGTTAATACAGACCCTGGCTGGATTAATCTGCCTTTATTCTTTCTTCCTTCATGAAAAGGTGGCTAACTCTCTTGGGGAAGGATGATATCTTCAAAAGTCTTTATACTTTTTCACATACAATGTCTGGTATAATGTTAACAAATCAAAGAGGGTATAAATGGAATTAGACTAGTATAAGTTTCTTATAATATTAATTGAAGACAGACTATTATAAGTTAATTTATTACTATAACAGTTATTTAGATATAAAATAAAGAAGACATAATGGTGACTAAAATATTTGTTTAATCCAAAAAAAAAGAGGAACAAAGAATATTGAGGACAAATAGAAAACAAATAGTAACATGGTATATTTAAATCTAACCATATTATTAATTACATTAACATTTAATAGTATGAAAACTCAAATGAAAAGGTTAATTTTCAGATTGATTAATAAAGCAAGATAAAAGTACATGTTATTTACAATCAACAAGTTCTAAATTTGAACACAGAAGTTGGTAGAGATTTAAAAATTGAAATGAAACACATGAAACAAACTTAAAAGAACTAACAGGAAAAAAAGTGCAAATGCAGGAGATTTAAATAACTCTGGTAGACACAAGAATGTACCACCCAAATGTTCCTTAGAGGGAGGAAGGGCTTGTTGCCCCAGTTAAGAGCTCCTACAAATTTTGTCTCATCTGAGAGAGCCATCTCATTCAAGAACATGCCTTAACCTGGGAGATCCAGGGATCTAATGATTGAGCATGGCAAGGGCTTACACCTAATGGCTAATGTATTCTGTAATGAATATCACAATCAAATTAATTAACACATCCATCATCACCCATGTTGTACATTACATCACCAGAACTTGTTCATCTTATAACTGAAAGTTTATATTCTTTGATCAACATCCTCCCACTTCTCTTAACCCCAGCCTCTGGCAACCACCATTCTCTTCATTTTCTATGAGTTAGATTTTTCAGATTATACATATAGCCGAGGTCCTACAGTATTTGTCTTTCTGTGCCTAGCTTCTTTTACTTAGGATGATGTTTTCCAGGTTTATGTTGTGACAGACAGAAGGATTTCCTTTTTTTAATACAGAGAATTTATTGTCAGTATGTGCTATTGGATAACTCAGACTGTGATAAATGCTATCAACAAACTTGTCCTAATTTATATTTTTTGTATATTAAATCCAACTGCAGAGCATATGTTTTAATTAACTAATTAACTAATTTTGAGGCAAGGTCTTGCTCTGTTGTCCAGGATGGAGTACAGTGGTGTTATCATAACTCACTGCATGCAGCCTCAAACTCCTGGCCTCAAACAATCCTTTCTCCTCAGTCTCCTGGGTAGCTGGGAGTACAGGCGCTACTCACTGTGGCTGCCTTCATATTTTTTAAAAGTGCACATGTGACATACTCTTAAATATACTCTGGGACATGTAAGTTTAAATTGATTTTAAAGGACTGAAACCATGCAAGTTATATTATATGATCACAACACAATTAAATTAGTAATCAATGAGATAGTTAGAATGTCACCAAATATTTAGATGTTAAGTAGCCTACTTCAAAACAATCTATAGGTAAGAAAAGAAAAAAAAAACTCAAGAATACTTACTTTATAAAGGAGATATTCAAATACTCAAATAGTCAATAAATTATGAAAATGTTCTATTATTTATCTCAGAGACACATATTAAAATTACAGTAAGATACAGCTAAAGATCCATTCAAATCTCTAAAATGCCAAACAGTGATAATATCAATGTTAGCAAGGATGCTGGAGTAAGTAGAATTCTCATACATTGCTGGCGGGAGTTTGAATTGGTACAAATGCTTTGTCAGTACCTACTAAAGCTGAGCACTTACCCAGCAGGTCCATTTTTTTAGTATATAACCAATGGAAATGTATACATGAATGCATCAAAAAGACATGAATGAGTTTTCACAGCAGTGCTATTCATAAAATCTAAAAAGTGGAAACAACCTAAATGTCCATCCACAATTGAATGGAAATAAGTTGTGGAATAGTCATACAAAAGAAAGCTACAAAGCAGTAAGAACTGACAAATCTATAAAAGATCATGTATGAAGCTCTCAAGAAATGTTGAGTAAGCCAAAGGAACTAGAAATAAAGACTGCGCTACCGTTTCATTTAAGTTATATGAAAATTCGAAAGCAGGCCAAGCTAAGGCAAGGTCTCAGAAATTAAAAAAAAAAGAAAGAAAAAGAAAAAATAATAATTATGTGGAGGGTGGACAGTGACTGAATGAGTGTAGGAGAGGCCTTCTGGAGGTACTGGTAATTTTTTCTTTCTCTGAGTGGTGGTTACACTGGGGTGTTCAGGATCTTAAGTTTTGTACTCAGTATTAGTGCACTTTTCTGTATACATGTTTAATTAAAAATTTCTCAGAAAAAGTATTAATATAATAAGAGTGCTAGTTGTCTTGAATACTTTTCTTTCTTTTTTTTTTTTTTGAGACGGAGTCACACTTTGTCTCCCTTGTATTCCTTGGTAGAGTGCTGTGGTGTCATACATAGCTCACAGCAACCTCAGCTTAACCTTGAGCCTAAGCTATCCCCTTGCCTCAGCTTCCTAAGTAACTAGGACTACAGACACCTGCCACATTGCCTGACTGTTTTTCTGTTGCTTTTTTTTTAGAGATAGGGTCTTGCTCTTGCTCATGCTGGTCTCGAACTCCTGAGCTCAAGCAATCCACCTGCCTCAGTTCCCCAGAGTGCTAGGATTACAGGCATGACCCACCATGCCCGGCCTTTGAATGCTTTCGATAATTCTCTTCTATGTATTTGATACCAAACTTCAAAGAAAGACAGAAAAGTCTCTCTATCATCAAGTCCCTTCCACCTTTCTAGTCTCATCTTCATCAAGACTTTATCCCTCATAGCTTATGTAGAATGATTTTTAGTTCCCTCAGTGACCATGTTTTTGCAGACTCCTGGCCTGGATATGCATGGCTCATTCTTCCTATTATTGCTTCTATTCCTCTTTTTCCTGCTTATTTACAGGTCAGACTTATAAGGGAAATCATTAATGGCCCCTTCTATCATCTCATTTGTCCCCTGTATTGCTATGGGTCCTATTGCTTTTCTCATCAACTTAACAGAACTTTTCTCATTAACTGCTTCTTATAATCTTTCCGGTATTGCTTTCGTCACTATCCTGGATGTGAATTACTTGAAAATATCTCAACTCTTATTAAAATTGTGCCTGAAAAACAATTAGTGTTCAATTCATAATTATTGGACAGGTGACTCCTTGTATCAAACATCAAACAATCTATGAAGTATGCCAGGGCTATGTTATGCGGAATCTACTCCTCCAAAAACATTATGTGTTCCTACCCAGAATTAACTCTGAGATGTTTTGTACTGACAGTAGAAGTTGTATTATCCAGGGTTCAGTCAGAATACAAAAGTAGACCAGTTATCTTAAAAGAAACAATTTTAAATAATCATTAACTTCCATTATTAGAGAGTAGCAAAGGGCAAAAGATCTTGAAGTATCAGAGAAGTAGTAACTGCAGAAAGCAGCTGTCATTCTTATGACCAGGGTAAAAAAATGAAAAGTTGTAATATTAAAAATTAGAAGCTCAAAAGTGAGTTCCCATGAAACAGTCTGTTATTCTTCCTTTAATGTCCTTCTACCCTTCGACCTTTAGCTCTGTGGTCTCCTGGTCGCATCACTTATTGGTAAAGTGTAATGTGAAGCAGTTTCTAGCAGAAATGGGGCTTTCAGGTTTTCAGGCTGAACATCATCTAGCAGAGAATAGAGGGATAGATCTAAAATTGAGAGGAAACAGCTGAACAACCCCCCACCGTGCTAATGGGGGAGAGGTATCTGAACAGGAATTTCAGAAGTAGAACTGTTTTCTTCTCTACTAAGATAATTAAAGGTCAATTCTTAAACTGCTCTCCAGTGTGAGTATAGTCCCCAAAGAGCCTGAATGGCTAGTGAGAATGCTTTATTCTAAATACTGAGAGGACAGGGAGCTTCCTGGACATCCCTAGAAGCAGATGTGAAGAAGGAAGTATATTTTGGTAGAAGGTGACATAGAAGGATTTCACAAACATTGACTAAACCAAGCAGAACGGAGGGCCTTCTGACTTAGGAAATATAATGGTAACCATGGTGACTATAATGTTTACCAGGTGAACTGCATGGCTCGGTGTATTTTCTGCTGCTGTTGAAAACGTATCTTTGTTTATAGATATTATTTCATTTAATAATAGCTAGAAAATGTAAAGTAGTTCTAAATGAGTGATTAGGGCTGAATTTAACATGTCAGCTCAAAAAGGACAAGAAAGTTTGTCATATACTATGGTATTTCAGTCGCTTTTGTTGAAAAATGCAATTCATACTCATCGCTTTGCAACTTTTGCCAGTTTAACAAAGATTCCAATACAATCTATTTTCTAAGTTTATTCTAAAATAAGTCTTGTTATCTAAAAAAACATAGTCTGCTTTTGCTATGATAGTAAGAACACTAAGAAACCTCAAATTATTAAAAGGTTCAATAATAAAAACAATTGTTTCAAATGGAAATATGATTTTATAGTACAAAAAGTTCTATGCTACCAATAATGAAATTCCCTTACCTGTAGTAATTTCAATAATGAAGGTATATTTGTGTATGTGCATATGTGTATGTTTATCATTATAAATGTAACAAATTCAGGATGTGCTTATATTAAATTTTGTCATATAATGATGGATTTTATTTTTAAATTGGATTAACAGATATTTCTTATATAGCTATATAAATCTTTATGAATTGCATTACCTATTGTTATACTAAAAAACACTAACTCAGCTTGAATTATGAAAACTGCATGATGTCATATGAACACTTGAGCAATTAATTTGGATTGAATCTTGTGTTGGAGGACAATTCTACATGACTTGTGTTTCAGCACATCTTGCAAGTGAGACACCAATTGCCTTTTGTTTCAGATAATCTTTTCAAGGATGTTTGTATAGCAAATGATGTTGGAACACAGAGATAGTGTCTTGCTCTGGAGCAAAGGACAGGCATGCTTACTGCTCATTACAAAAGATTGAGGTTCCCTAAGCCCAAGGTTTCTCTCTTCTAAGGCAACACACTGCATGTGTTAAGTATCACCTGGCCTTCCTTGCATTGCCCTGTAGGAATTGATGCTTGGAGAACGGAAGCAAAAATGCTGACACTCTGGCTATTGCTTGTATTCATTTTCTATTGCTGCTGTAAATACATTGCCACAAACTTAGTGGCTTAAAACAACAAAGTTTTATTATCTTACTACTCTGGAGGTCAGAAGACAGACACAAGCTTTGCTGAGCAAAAGATCAAGGTGAATAGCAGGGCTGTGTTCCTTCTGGACTCTCTAGGGAAAAAATCATATCTTTTCCTTTTCCAGCTTCTCAAGGCTGCCTTCATTTCTCCATCTTCAAAGCCAGGAGGAAGGTGGCATCTCTCTGGCCCTGATTTGATCCTCACACCTTTTTGTCTTTTGTTAAAGTTTTATTCATTTATTTTTATTTCAAAAAATGGGGTACACAAGTTGTCTTCTGTTATGTTGCTAAATTGTATCATGCTGAAGTCAGGATGATCACTTAATCAATCAAAGAATAGAGTATACTCAGTGATCTTGGTAGGTAAGATTTTTTTTTTTTTTTTGCACTTTTTTGCCCTGGGCTGGGTTTGAACCCGCCCCCTCCAGCATATGGGGTGGCGCCCTACTCCTTTGAGCCACAGGCACCGCCTGGTAGGTAGATTTTTATCCCTCTCTACTGCCTACTCTCCCCCTTCTCAGTTTCCAGTGTCCATTACTGTTCTTTATGACCATCTACATCTTTTGTTTAACTCCCACTTACAAGTGAGAACCTGTGATTTTTTTTTTTCCATCCTGAGATATTCACTGAGGATAATGGTCTCCAGTTCCATCCAAATTGATTTATTCAACAGTATTGTAGCCCTGTAACTGGTCAGCTGTATTTTGACTTTTCTTCATTGGTGCTGAACCTAGACCAGTTAAGGAGGTCACATCCCAAGACCCCCCCCATGACTAGTTGTTCTACAGGAGTTGTGTTTGTGAATAAAATGACATTAGGTCAATGAATTCGAATTTCAAGGGTTTATATTACTTTAAATTCAGATTTTGAACAAGAACATGAAGGTTCATCTTGAGAAGATGGAAATACTAACAGACAACAATACTGGATACAAATTAATGCTACTTCTGAATATCGTTTTGAAAGATACACACACACAAAGAGCTATGCAAGAGTTTACATGAACTTGAAACTTAGCAAATGAGTGAGAAATCATAGCCCAAAATGTTAAGAAACACACCAAAATTGCAAAACCTCTTGCACAAATGGAAATGACTAAGCTTTCAGTCACTTTACCCAGCCTAAATATTTGTAAGATTATGCATGGATTTGTATCCTTTTGTCTTGGTGGTTATTGTGTATTGGCTAATGGGGATTTAAAGTTCATTTGGGGAAACAATTTTTTTAATGTATATTTTTTATTTGGGGGGAAACAATATTTTACATTGTTTTTATAGCCTGTGTATGTGGAAAAAGTGGGTATATTTTTAAAGTGAATCTCTTAAGATTACTTTGTGGGGGTATTTTGAAATTATCAAATTATTAACATATTAATTTTATTCTCCAGGCTTTCTGTTCCCTCAAGTAAGTGAACCTCCTAATTTTTTAATTTAACTATATTAAAAGTTCCAATTTTTTAAATGTTGCATTGAAGCTTTATCTTTTTAAAAATAAGATGTTCTTGTTCTGTCACCTCACTGAGTAATTAACACAAATTTTCAAAGCCATTTCCTTTAGTCTAAGATTAAAACAGGAATCCATTTTATTTATTATATAATTCCTTTGTCCTTGCCATATACTCTTAGTTATGCAACAAGCTGACATATTTATGATATCTGACAACAAATCATGAGCAGTAAAAGTTTTGCATGAATTTCAGAAATATTGATGAGCTCCAGCTCCACCATCAACATTCCCGTCATATTTATGAGTATGGTGTTCCTGGAATTGTGCAGTGCATTTCCTGTGCAACTGTATAAGGTTGTCCTGCCTAATAATGAATCAGGCACTGTGATGGGTGATGGGCACGAATAGAGTAAAGAATGATATCAAAGTAGTTTTTTTTTTTCTTTTGTAATATACACTTTGCTATTTAAGGGACCTTGTGATAACAACTATGACAAGAAAACTGCAGTGTCTTCCTATATGTAGCCAACCAATTAACATAGGAAAAAAGTGTTGGCTAGGTATGGTAGCTCTCATCTATAATCACGGTACTTTGTGAGGCTGAAATAGGAGTATTCCTTGAGGCCAGGAGTTTGAGACAAGTCTGGGCAGCACAGTGAGACCCTATCTCTAGGGAAATATTTTAAAATATTATCTAGGTGTGGTGGTGCATGCCTGTCATCTCAACTACTCAGGACACTGAGGTGGGAGGATTGCTTGAACCCAGAAGTTCAAAGCCACAGCAAGCTATAATCATGCTACTGCATTCTAATCCCAAAAACATTATTGTTATTTTCCTGTTTAGATGGCAGGGCAATGTTTGATTCTTCTTATTTTTCAGCTTATAGCTACATGAAAGAACATAGGATCCACGAATAAGAACTGTGTATTATTGGGACGAAATTAAACTTTTGTGAACTTAATGTTTTACAAACAAACAAATAAGCAAAGACAATAAATATGACAATAAATATTCACCCAGAGAATATTTCAAAGTATGGTGTCCTAAGCTGTTCTTTTTTTCTATGATTGCTCATTTAACACAAAATTTAATCATAAAAATCATACTTATGTAAGAGCCAGGTGCTCTTAATAGCATCCTCCCAATCTATGGTGAGACCACAGCTATTCAATAAAACACAACTTTCCTATGTGTTCTCTCAGGCACTGTCATGGCTCTGCCTCCTGACACCACTAACCCAAGTGGTGTGTGTCCATCGTGTAGATACTTAGCTTTCAATCTGGCACTTACCTGTTAGTCCCTGCCCTAGTACTTAATGCTCTGAGAGTGTAGGTATTTCTCAGGCCAAACTCAATGACCCCCCTGCTCTTTCTCTGGACCCTACAGCTGTGGCTCAGCTCCACCCACTTGCAAACCCTGACTCTGGGACCTCAGTCCTGGGATACTTTTCTAGTATTAGTTTGGATTCTTTTTTCCAAAACCCAATGATAGGTTTAGAAAATTGCTCAGTTGTTCAGTAGTTGCTGCTTGTGGGATGAGAAAAGAATTTCTCTAGCCCAAGATTAGAATATAAAAGAATAAGTTTATTTTACATTAGAGAAAGAAAAAGAGAGAGGGGAAGAGATGAATGAGAATGAGAGAAGAGAGCAGAGGGAGTGAGAAAGAGGAAAATGGAGGCGGGGCAAGGAGCAAGAGAATGGCATGGCATTCCAAAGAAAAAAAGGATGAATGTTAACCTTGAGGTCCAGTGGGTAGCTAAATTTAAGGGGTGGGGGAGGTAATTACAATGGCATTTACAAGGTGTTGTGAATGTGAATATTGTGTCCATTTTCCCTCAGGCAAGAGTGTAGACAGACATATTTCCAGCTGTTTCCAATCCTCAGGCCTGATTGTCCATCTATCAGAGACACTCAGGAATCACTTGAGGCTTAAAAGAACAAATGCTAAAAGACTACGAGCTAGGGAAATGTAAAGAGAATTTACATTTCCTTTTGGTCTGGTAGGTTTCTCAATGGTTTGTGAAACAGAAATCCATGAGGGTGGAGTGGAATGGAAGGGGTGGGGTGGGGGTGGCAGGAGAAAGAAAACAGGAAGAGAGAGTTTTATGCCTTACTGAAAATTATGAGTTAGTAATTTTTCTATTATTTTGCTATAAAGACCGACCATCCCTAAAGCCAAGTTTCTGGGTGCAGATTTTGTTTTGATGAATGGATGCTTTGCAAAAGCAAGGATTTTGACATATTTTGTTCAGATGTAGCTTCAGTGCCAGAGAAAATCCTAGCATATAATAAGTGCTCATTAAGTTATTAAATGTATGTGGGACAATGCATAAGAATTCCAAGGGCCTTCCACTGGGATCTATCTCCCAGCTGTTGCTGATTTTTGTTTATCTGAGGGTGCAGCTTGCTTAGTTTACTGCAGTATTTCCTAGGCTCCCAACACAAAGCTTCTCCAGTTCAAGCTCCAACATCCTTGAAAAGTGAAGTCCAGAGAGCTGATGCAGCTCAACAATGCCTCCCCATGGTAAAGAGTTCAACTACAGTTGACTCCAATGATTTCAGAATGTACACCACCAAATTCCCTTCAACCCATCCATGGCAGGAAGACTACTTATGGACATATCAACCAATGATTTAGTGTCTCAGTCTTTTTCTTCATGGAGATGCTATTCTATCATAGCACACTATGATTTGGTTCCTAGTACAGAAAGTATGGATTATTTGTAGTGTTTCATGATTGGCAGATGAAACAAATTTTCACAGCACAATTATGGTAAGGATTCTAGAAAAATAAATACACTACTTTGGGAAAATTTTCCTTGCCATTTTCTTTCCAACTGTAAAATAGAGCTGGTGGCTGAGGCCAATGAGCTCTCATTAAGCTGATCCATTTCCTTTCTAACCTTGAAACTTGAGCATCTCTTAAGCACAACTATAGCAGGAATTCATTGGGACTACCACCCCAAATGGAGTCCCAAAGCTTTTGTACATGTGATGAGTCTAATGGCACAAATCCTTGCATAGGAAAGAACTTGGTGTGGTCTAAAGAAGACATTCTGAAGATGTCTTTTTAAATTTATTTATATTTTATTTATTTTTTAAATTTCAGATTAATGTGAGGATATGAACAACTAGGTTATAATGTTTGCATTTGTTATGTAGAATCTCTGTTGTAGTTATGTCCTCCTCCAGGAGATGTGCCACATACCCTTACATTGTGCCCATTAGGTGGGAGCACACCAAATCTCCCTCCTCTTCCTCTCCTCACCCTCCCTTCTTCCTCCTCCACACATCTTGAATTGAATTGAGTTTTTCTCCTGGTTGGTCATGTTGAAATCCTAGCAAACATGGATCCTCCCCTTTAAGATTGATGGCACCAACTGAGTCTCTTTGATGTAGGCAATACCAGACATACAGGTCACTGTCCTATGCTTATTTCTTTTACTTGCTGGTCCCAGGAAGTATCATTTACCCTGTTTGGAATTGGAATTGTTATGCATCATGGCTATCTTAAAAGCTTGCTAATACCAACTCTAGTGGCTATGGAATTTTGTAGCAATGTGCTCTGGGCAATATTGATACCTGGTTTCCCCATTCAATGCTGCACAAGGACCCCCGTTTTCTAAACCTAAACAAACAGACTTCTTTTTCTCCATACTTCACTCTCTGAATACAAGCAAGACAGAAAAAAAAGCAGTTTTGCCAGTATTTCATGTAAGACTGGGCCTCTTCTGAAGTGGAATTCCTGTTGCTTTTGCCCAGAGCTAGAAGGACTGCATTCATTTGTTAATACACTCATTCGCTAATCAACATTGAAAAGGCATCTTTCCTCTGTCAAGTCCTAGCCAAGTGTAATTCTCAAGACCTCCCTGTTTACAGAATGGTATATAACCCCCTCGACAATAGACCTGCACAAGACTTCTCACTTGGGTCTCCCCCCTCTGCCAGAGGCTCTAGTGCCTTTCATTCCTTCTGTATTCCTTTCTATGTAATAAATTATTTCTTACCACTGATCTGTGTGGTCCATGGGTTCATTCTTGGAAAGGACCTACTGCAGAAAGAAATTCTGTCAACAATATCATATGAACTATTTGGCAGAGCAGAATCTCTCCACATGTGAGAGTGTGTTATTTTCTTCTCTTTCATCATCTTCTGCTCATTAATTAGTAAACCTTGAACAAGACTTAAATACAAGCCCTAGAAACATAATTTTTCACCAAAAATGTATATTTAAATTATTAAGTTCTGTCTTTGCAGTGACAGTAGTAATTATATTATTTTATGTGAAATTTAAACAAAGAACTTCATAATCAAGACAAAAATTTCTAAATTATGGTTTTAAATAATCTACAAACTGAAATTTTTACTTGGTTGCAGCCGTCATTGTTGTTTGGCGGGTCCGGGCTGGATTCAAACCCACCAGCTCAGGTGTACGTGGCTGGTGCCTTAGCCTGTTGAGCCACAGGTGCCAAGCCCGAAATTTTTACTTGAAAGGCAATAACATTTTAAATGAGGGACAAGAATATGGAAAGGGAATTTTTAAAATCCCAACAAAGGTATTGGTGATATAACGCTTTTCAAACGGGAGATTATGCCAATTAATATTTTTTTAATTTAGAAATTCAGGATAACATTACAGAAAAATGGTCTCTCTAATAATTGAAGATTTAATTCATATTATACTTAAAAATCTTAAACTGTGAAAAAGTCTTCAGACAAAATATATTTGATTGGAATGATAAAATGAGATGAGTTCTTAAATGCTATTCCAATGATAAAATTTTAAAATCTTAGGTTTTGTTGTGCCTAAGTCATGGGGTCCCCCCTATAAATCACCCATTGACCAAGTCCGATGCAAAAGCAAGAGGTAGTTTTATTAGCTAGCTAGGGCTCTCTGTCCCTGACACAGCAGAGCAGAGAAGCCTGGCCAGCAGAGGGGAGAGCAGTTTTAAGGGTACAGAAAGGAACAAAGGGAGGGGGTGTTGGGCGGACTGTTGGGGAGAGCTGATAGGGGTGTAAGGGACTGGTCAATGTCTGTTCTGGGTTAATTGACCTGGGGAAATATTTACTACCAGGATGGCCGAAGTTAGGCACCCTATTATCGATTGGGGTGGACATACTGGAGCCGGGGGTGGGGGAAAGAAGCAGGTTGCCTATCACCTTTGGTATGCAACTGCAAATTGACCCATTTAGTATGCAGCCATAAATTAACCTTTGATGTGCAGCTGCAAATTGAAGGCTGTGGGACAAGGTAGAATTAGTGAAAGGCTGTGGAACAAAATGAATTAGTTTTAACAAAATGGAATCAGCTTGGTTCTTTCAGTTTTTGTTGCTTTTATATAGTATGTGCCCAATTAATGTTTATCATTTAAATGAATAAGCCAGTAATGATTAAAGGCACTCCCAGGATGGAATTTTAAGAGCAGTTGAGAAATTCTTAAAGCAACCTTTTCTTGGATAGAGTGGGATGCTGACTAGGAAAGCAGTAGGTTTCTATGTTAAAATTAGGTAATTTTTGACAATGAAGGAGAGAAATATTGGAGTTCCAAGAAGTAGTGAAGTACTTTAATTTTTTTCTAAGAAATATTTTAAAAATTACAAATGAGTTTATCATTTTACTTGAGGTTTGGAGTACATAAGTTCTCAATTAAAAGTTCAATTTATTGTGGCACATGCTATTAAGCTATATATTAAAGGATGGATGGTCAGATTGATGGGAGGATGAATGAAGGGGGAATTGTTTTAGTCACTTTTGCTGAAGCACTGTCAGGTGATCAAAGATCTAGCACATTTTCTGTGGCTTTAAGTGTTCCTTTTCTCAGTATGGAATTAGGCAGTAGCTATGGAGAAGTTCAATCTCAGTTCTGTTAGCAAATATTCTTTCATTGCAAAAATGAACTTCTCTTTACTTCCATTGTCTTATAAACAACATGGAATAGTTATACTAGATGACATTTTTCCTTTCTTTAAAGTACAAAAATACTCTCCAAAATTCAGGGATCTAAAACATTCAACCAAGTAAATGTTTTGCTTGTTTTATCACAGGCTTAGTTAAAGAAACAATAATTTTAATATTTTTTCTAATTACTGTATAGAAAAATAGAAATAAGTTTTTTTTATTGCAAATGTAGGAAATAGACTGATACTTAATTGAGAGTCACATGTGATAATAAGGCAATTACTTTCTAAACCATCTTATCAAGAAGACAAGAACTTCACTATTTGAGAAAAACAGATATATGCAGGCTTGAAACCAATAATTGTGCAAACTAATATGCATGTTATTATGATACGTAGCTCAATATATTCCCTATATGTGTATATATATCTATATATATTCACATCTCTGTGTGTGTATATATATATTCCCCTCAAATATTCCCATTTCTCTCCTCTCATTCATCCATTGCTTTCATTTATTATAATGAAACACTTTACTGATACATGTATATCCTACTCTCAGTATAGAATTAGGGAGTATCTGTAATTAGTTAATAGGTCTGTCTATGTCAGAATTTGATAATTAAATAATAATGATAATACAAATGTACACAGTATAGTTTTGCCAACATTTCAGTATGTTTTAAAAAGTATCTACATATTTAGTTTCATTGTATATTTGGCTTTTAGCTGGATGAAAGACTTATTCAATTTCATTTCATATTGGCATAGAAAATATGTAAAACCACTAGAGGAATAATAGTAAAATTTGGGATTATATTTTATATCAATTTTGAAAATGAATTTAAATTTCAGATGATGTGGCTTTAGGTGAACTGAAAAGAAAGTTTGTGAAAAATGCATTTCAAAAGTTCAGTAAAGAATATAGCTGGTAAATAGAATAACTTCCCTCCAAAATATGCCTGTGTTCCAATCCTCAGAACAAAGAAGAATTATGGCTGCAGACAGTTTTAAGCTTGCTAAGCAGATGACCTTAAATAAAGATATTACCTTGGATTACGTGGGTGGGCCTAATGTAATCAGAAGAGTACTTAAAAGTGGAAGAGGGAAGCAGAAGAGGTCAGAGAAAGTAAATGTGGCTATAGAATAAGTCAGAATAAAGCACTGTGGCAAGGATTTGACCCTCCATTGCAAGCTAAGCATTCACTTGCTTTTCTTTGTAATTCTATCTCATTTATAAAATTATTTTCTTTTAACACATGTCCTTAGCATCGCATTTGAAAGATCCTTAACAATCATAGCATGAGGCAGAAATCTGTTCATTTTCATTTCTATATAGTTAGTATCCATTGAAGGTATATACCATAGTTTATGCATCTTAGTTTCAATGGATATTTGTAGTGTTTTCTGTCTGAGCCTGTTATAAATAATGCTTATATGAATATATATATATATATATATATATATATATACACACACATATATAATATATTGTTTAGAGAGAGAGAAAGGTAGAGACAGAGATAAATGTATGTATGTCTACATGTAAATTTCTTACTGTAGATTAGTGTCTTTAAAAGTTTTAGATATTTGTAATATGTCCTAGAAGTTTTCCCTACTCCATCATTGCTCTCCTCTCATTCTGGAACATCAACTAAATACAAATCAGTCCTTCTCACTGTGAAGTTTTGCCTCTTTATGTTCTTTGATCCGAGAGAAGGCTGCTGTAATAGTTGGGTTCTGATGAAGGCCTGCTTTCTGGTTATAGTCAGCTGCCTTCTCTCCGTATCCTCCCATGTCTAAAACACAGATTATCTCTTTTGTATCTCTTCTTATAAAGCCACTGATCTCATTCACCAGGGCTCCACCTTTATGATCTAATTACCTCTGAAAGTCCCCCCCATGGAAACCTTCACGTTGAAGAATGAGCTTCAAAATATCAATTTGAATATTATCCAAAGCTTTTTCTGCATCAGTTGAGAGAATCATATGGTCTTTGTTTTTTATTTTATTTTTGTGATGTATTATATTTATAGATTTATGTAGGTTGAACCAACCCTGTAACCCTGGGATAAAACCTACTTGATCATGGTGTATAATTTCTTTGATGTGTTGTTGTATTATGTTTGCTAGGATCTTATTGAGGATTTTTGCATCAATATTCATTAATGACATTAGTCCATAGTTTTCTTTTTTTCTTGTTCCAGTTAGTTCAGATTTTGGTGTTTCTGAGAATAGAGTATTTTGTAGTAATCATAGGGGATTTTTTGAATGTCTGAGGTGTCTGTTGTTACTTCTCCTTTATAATTTCTGATTGACAATATTAGAGATTTTACTTTTGTGTTTCTGGTTAGGTTAGCCAAAGTTTTATCAATTTTGTTAATCTTTTCAAAAAACCAACTTTTGTTTTATTGATTTTCTGAATGATTCTTTTGCTTTCAATTTCATTGATTTCTGCTCTAATTTTGGTTATTTCTTTTCTTCTGCTGGGTTTGGGGTTGGAATAATGTCCTTCCTTTTCCAGTTGCTTGACATGACCCATTAAGTTGTTGACTTCCTCTCTTTCTGTTTTCTTGATAAAGACTTCTAACACTATAAATTTCCCTCTTAGGACTGTCTTTGCAGCATGCCACAGGTTTTGATAATTTGTGGCTTCATTGTAATTTTGTTCTAAAAATTTGCTGATGTCCTTCTTAATCTCATCTTTCACCCAGCTATCATTCAGCATAAGGCTGTTTTGTTTCCATGGCTTAGTTTGAGTATGAAGCTTCCTATTGCTGTTGAGTTCAACTTTCATTCAGTGATAGCTGAGAAGACACAAGGAATAATTTCTATTCTTTTAAATTTGCTGAGATTAGATTTGTGTTCTAAGATATGATCTATTTTGGTGGCTGATCCATGGGCTGATGAGAAGAATGTATATTCAGTTTTGTCAGGATGAAATGTTCCATAGATTTCATAAAACTGAACCACTAACATAGCTAAGGAAAAAAGAGAGAAATGGCAAAAATTGGACACCAATTTGTCCCTTCTGATTGGGTATGTTTATCCCTTTTTTTTCTATTCTGTAAGCTCTGAAGGTAGTTAGAAGTATTGTTTTTAATATCTGAAAATATAGTTTCGAGTTCTTTCTTCTTATTGTCAAAAGGGAAAACAATCATATAGATTATTCTATTGACTGGCCAGGTGAGTGTCCAGAAGATCTTAGTCATTACTTGGTGACATGGCACCCTTGGCTTTTATTCTTTCATTAGTTATATCTAGAGGATTTGAGTTTATGTGATTTCTGTTACATGTGCTTATTTTCATAACTACTTTTTCTTCCTAAGATTTTTTTTCCTTCGTAGTGATGCAAACTGAAATAAAATGTAATAAGAAACTACTATACTACAAAAAAAGTAAAACTACTGCTACAAACATGAAATCAACAATATATTTCATATTATAACCTGGAGAGTTTGCTGTTAATATGAATACGATGCTCTTTTTCCTAAAACATATGTGATTCCTTCCATTTAAAAAAGACCTTT
>CAUYRH010139594.1:0-14780 GCA_963574655.1 Perodicticus potto
TTTTTTTTTTTGAGACAGAGCCTCAAGCTGTCACCCTGGATAGAGTGCTGTGGCATCACAGCTCACAGCAACCTCTAATTCCTGGGCTCAAGCAAGTCTCTTGCCTCCGCCTCCCAAGTAGCTGGGACTACAGGTGCCCGCCACAAGGCCCGGCCATTTTTTGGTTGTAGCCGTCATTGTTGTTTGGCGGGCCCGGGCTGGATTTGAACCCGCCAGCTCAGGTGTATGTGGCTGGCGCCTTAGTCCGTTGAACCACAGGCGCCAAGCCTTGCCTTCCAAAGTTTTAGGATTGGGCCTGGCCAATAATTTTTTTCTTTTTTTAATGGATCATTAGATTCTATTTACAAAAATTCAAAATAAAAGTAGAAACATGAGGCTTGGTGCCTGTAGCACAGTGGTTACAGTGCTGGCCACATGCACCGAGGCTGGCGGGTTCCAATTTAGCCCAGGCCAGTTAAAACAACAATGACAACTACAGGAGAAAATAGCCAGGTGGGGTGGCGCCTGTGGCTCAGAGGAGTAGGGTACCAGCCCTATATGCCAGCGGTGGCGGGTTCAAACCCTGCCCTCGCCAAAAAAACTACAAAAAAAAAAAAAAAAGAGAGAAATAGGTAGGACGGTGCCTGGGGCTCAAGGAGTAGGGCGCCGGCCCCATATACAGGAGGTGGTGGGTCCAAACTGGGCCCCTGGCCAAAAAACTACAAAAAAAAAAAAGAAAAGAAAAGAAAATAGCCAGGTGTTGTGACAGGCTCCTGCAGTCCCAGCTACTTGGGAGGCTGAGGCAAGAGAATCACTTGGGCCTGGGAGTTTGAGGTTGCTATGAGTTGTGATGCCAGCACTCTGCCGAGGGCGACATAATAAAACTCTGTCTCAAAAAAAAAAAAATAGCATGAATATTAATGATAAATGGTATTTGGTCTGTACCCATTCATTTATTCATTTATATAATTTATATGGAGGGTGGTGTTTGTTATGTTTTGGTATCAATGTTCTGCTGACTTGTAAAGAATAATATAGGACGTTATACTGTATGTTCAATGTTCTGCTGACTTTTTTTTTTTTTTTTTTGTAGAGACAGAGTCTCACTCTATCGCCCTCCGTAGAGTGCAGTGGAGTCACAGCTCACAGCAACCTCCACATCTTAGGCTTGCGCGATTCTCTTGCCTCAGCCTCCCAGGTAGCGGGGACTACAGGCGCCTGCCACAGCGCCCCGCTAATTTTTGATGCAGTTCGGCCGGGGCTGGGTTTGAACCCGCCACCCTCGGTATATGGGGCCGGCATCCTACTCGCTGAGCCACAGGCGCTTGTATAAATTGATACATTATACTGTATGTATAATTGACATTGATACATTATAGTGTATGTATCAATATTCTGCTGACTTGTGAAAAATAGTATGGGACATTATACTGTGTGTTCTGTTCTTTGAAAGTTTGGTAGAATTCTCCTTTGATACTTTGTAGACCTGTGCGTTTGGCGGTTTTGGCAGGGTTGTAGCCCTTTGGCAACTTGCTCACTTTCTCCCGGGGTCATTGGTCTGGTTAAATTAAATGTGTTTAGTCTTAAAGCTATTATCAGTCTGCACAGAAATAAGCAAGACTCTGGCAGAACTGTTTTGTGGAAAGAACTTGGGTCTGGGGCCTGACCTCACATTTGAAATAGGGATTCCTTGAACCTCTCATTAATCTTAGTGTTTCATCTGCCAAAAAAAAAAGAGGCTAATTCCTACCTTGATGCTTATTGTAAGAATTAAATAATGTAATACCTAAGACAAAGCTCAACCATGTCTGTCTCATTACTGGTATTTAATAAATATTAGATTTAGTTCATTCTATCCTATTCTATTACTTTGTTATTTGTGGCTTTATTGATCATGCTTGTTCACAGTTTTTGAGGTTGAAATAATTGTCAGGGCTGGACTCAGTGGCTCATGCCTGTAATCCTAGCAGTTTGGGAGGCCAAGGCAAAGGTCGCTTGAGCTCAGGAGTTCAAGAGCAGCCTAAGCAAGAGTGAAGCCCTGTCTCTACTTAAAAAAAAAAAAAGTAGAAAAAATTAGCCAAGTGTTGGGTGGCGCCCATGGCTCAAAGGAGTAGGATGCCTGACCTGTACGCTGGAGGCGGTGGGTTCAAACGCAGCCCCAGCCAAAAACTGCAAAAAAAAAAGAAAAGAAAAGAAAAATTAGCCGAGTGTCATGGTTGGTGCATGGCACTTTAGCCTGGGCAACAGAATAAGACTGTCAAAAGAAAAAAAAAGAAGTAATTGTCATTATCTTTTAGATCTCTCTGAAACTCTTACCAACAATAATCAGACTTTGAAGTCTTCATTCTACGTTTTAACTTTTATCTCAACGTCTGTTCATTCTCCATTGGTTTATGTGACTTGACTCCACAGAGACTTAACTATCCACTAGAATTTCAAATTCTCTCAAGACTTATATAGTGTGAAAAAGAAATTACTTATCTTGAAAATCCCATTAGCACCTTTTGGCATGTAGTTTAGTGCTCTTGTCTAGAGAGTGTGTAGACACTCTGTTCCCTCTTAAGTTTGTGTTATGGACTGCATGTTTATGTCCTCCCATTCATATGTTGAACACCCCTTCCCCCATTGTGATGGTGTTCAGTGATGAGGCCTTCATTGTTTTGTTTTTTTGTTTCTCTTGAGGCAGAGTCTCACTGTGTTGCCCTTGGTAGACTGCCCTGGAGTCACAACTCATAGCAACCTTCAACTCTTGCCTCAGGCTCCCAAGTAGCTGGGACTACAGGCCACAAGGCCCTGCTATTTTTTGGTTATAGTTGTCATTGTTGTTTGGCAGGCCTGGGCTGAATTTGAACTCACCAGCTCTGGTGTATGTGGCTGGTGCCTTAGCCGCTGAGCTACAGGCCCTGTGCTGAGTGATGAGGCCTTTGAGAAGTAATTAAGATTAGATGAGGTCATGAGGATGGGGCCATCATGAATGGGATTAGTATCCTTACGAGAGTTCCAAGAGCAGAGTTGCTGCTCCTGCTTTCTGTCATGTTAGCAGTCTCTTGCTGAGAAGAGGGTTCTGACCAGAACCCAACCATTCTGGTACCCTGATCTCAGACTTCCAGCCTCCATAACTGGGAGAAAAAAGTTTCTGTTTATAAGCAACTCAGTCTATAGTAATTTGTTATAGCAACCTGAACTAAAACAAGTTGTTTCAGTATTATTCTCTTTCATTATCATGGGAAACTCAAATTCAAACAGAAAGCTATAGCTTTTAATCCTTTCCAGTGAATATTCTTTGGGATGCTCAGATAGAAAAATAAATACTGTTAAGAATTCAATGAATGGTCTTTGTGGAAAGGGGGATGGTTGATGGCTAGGGAGTGAGATGTGCTTACACATTTCAGTTGAAATGGTAAAAGAATCTTTTTCTATAGAAACATTGTTCAATTGCATGTTTATGTGAACACATTTGAGAGCCGACTATGTAGTACTAGTCAGTGGAAATACAAAGATAATGAAGATAAATGAGAATTGTGCTTCAGCTCTTTCTGTCTATTCACAAGATATTATAGAAAATAGATGTAAACAGATAATGTTGGGATTGTGTGATAGTAAATATAACAAAGTGTTATAGGATTAAACAAGGAGAGATCTGTTAAGTGTTGGGGGAGTTAGAGAAGGTTTCATCTTGGGGTAACATTTGAGCTTTGTAGTTTGAAGCATTTTACTAGGCAGAGGGGAACCACATATGCAAAAGCATGAAGGTGTGAACAAGATCTGGGGTTAGGGCAAGTTTGACACAAGGATAAGGTGTAAAAGAGGACTTTGTATGATAGTATGGTATTAATGTTGTTGGCTCAATGGATAAATAAGAGAATGAATATTATATGTATCAGATGCTCTTAATAAATGACCTAGCGGAATAGAACCCCTTTTGGAAAGTGGATTCCTTAAAAATCAATCTTTGAAATATAGTTCTTGCTTATATTTGGAGAAGGCATATTCTGAATCAAATACTAGTTTATCTTAGAGATTTTTGTCTCTTAGTTAGCTAAAGAAAGAACAGCGTATTTTCAGCCCTGGGATTAAGTACCAAAATGTAATGACTCCTAGAAATGGAAGGTAAATGATCAATTCTACCTACTTCTATTCATCTAGATGAAATTAGTGCTTACTGAGGTTTTGTTTTGTTTTGTTTTTGCTATCTAGTTTATTTCACCTGCAGTATTAGTATTTCTATTTATGTTGTTGTTTATGCCACTGTTTAATTTGTTTTTGTTTATAAGGTACAGATATACTCATCCATACATACATGGCATATACTATACATAACACACATATACAACATACACATGTGCACACACACTCATGCATGTACACACATACACAAATAAAATGAGGTCACATGCTTCCTCCTCTTCTCTTTCCATTTTTCTGGGGCACAAGTACTCAGAAGGTTTGGTATCACTGATTTAAGCCATCAATGCAAAACTATTTCAAAGGGATCTTAAAATATTTAAAAATACTATCTAGGTTTTAAAAAGAACATGCCTCATTTAATACTAGTTTTAAAGAAACATTTTAATGAAATATTTAATGAAACACTTAATGAAATAAACATAATAGGTTGTAATTCATGTGTAATAATAAATACACCCTTGTGCTTTAGATTTTTCACATCAAAGTTGCCTTCAAAGAATAATACAAATCGTGTTTTCTTAGTGAAGTGGTAATGAATTCTACAAATACCTTTGCTATACCCAGCCCCCTCATTCTGATAATTTCCTCCTCAATTTGTTAAAAATCAGTATCGCAAATGTACTTTTAAAGTCCATGTGAGCTGCACATGCTGGTTATTTGGCACAACACTGACATCTAGAGTTAGTTGTGGCTTATTTCTGAGGTTTTCTCTAACGCGCTTTGATTTCCTATATTTGGGCTTTAATGTTCTTAACTCTAGTCTATATGCTCACTTTTTGCTGGTAATATGATGTAATTTACTTTGCATACCCCGTTAGGCAAATGTGCCCTATACCATTGCCCATTGCGCTATACCATTACAGTATCGGAGGAAATAACTTTCTAAGTATTTTTCAAAATGAATTTCTCTACTTTAATTGTATCCTCATTTCTTTAACTCAGAAAGACAGTTCTTCCACTCAATATTGAGGCATGTGGTTTGACTTCAAATCTTCAGGGTAGCAGTCATCACACACTTTATATATTGACCAAAACAAACTTACAGTACATGTTATAAAAGTTTCTGAAAACGTTAGACAGCTCAGAATTTTCTTGGTGAATTAGGAAAAGATTTTTCAGTTGTATTTTGTTGGCTGTAGTATTTTTGTAGTAACTATAGTTATGGTTTCCTTATTCTCTGGCATCCTTCTTTGCAGATGTTTTCATTTCCATTTACCTTTGATTGTTTTTTTAAGACGTGATTAGTGTATGTCTATTAAGTGCTACCATAGCTTCTGGAGTTGGATTTTCAGTGATGTAAAATAAAATGCTTTTATGGTCTTTCATAGTTGAAAAGTGCTCTTCTGTTTTCATAAGTGTTGTCTTTCTCCTGCAATGGTAAACAGCAAGCCATGTTTAAGGCTATGTAACCAGTGATGTCATCCTCCAAGCAACATAGAAGCCTAATGGCTAGCTTGCATTCTGGATCCTAAGTATCCTTACAGTAATCTTAAAGGTCAGGTTACTGTCTTCCTTATGTATTTAGAGTAGGATGTGGGAACTGAAATATAATTTTCTTGTTCAGATGCCATTGTCAAAATCCTGGCTGGGAGCTCTGAAATTCTTACTTCCAGGTCTGCCTTCAGGTCACTTACTTTCGTCTCTTTGTTGAAAAAAAATCTCAGCCTCGATAAGAATAAAGTATGCACAGGCATTTATAATTATTCAGTGTGGCACCCTAGGGAATTCGACCATGCATCATATTTATTTATTTGTATTTACACTAAAGGATGAAATGAATATTTGGATGATATTCTCTCCTTGGCAAAAATCCTTTTTAAAAGTTAGATTAAAAAATGTATCTTATTAGCTGGGCATTGTGGCGGGTGCTTATAGTCCCTGTTATTTGGGAGGCGGAAGCAAGAGAATCGCTTAAGCCCAAGAAGTTGAATTTGAAGTTGCAGTGAGCAGTGACGCCACGGCACTCCACCAAGGGCGACATTGTAAGACTCTGTCTCAAAAAAAAAAAAAAAAAGTGTTTGTATATATGTGTGTGTGTGTACATATACACACACACAGAGATATATATGTGTATGTATCTTATATCAGTTTCCCGTTACATTTGCCATTTGGCTGCTATTTAAGAGGAAAATAGCTTTACTAGTATATAAATTCACATTGTTTTGTATTATGTTTTATTTTAAATCTGAGCTATCTGATAATGCATTGTGGAAATGAAATACTTGTCCTACTAGTTCTAAAACAGTATCTTGTTGAAAACCCTGTTTCAATAATACTTTAAAGAAACAATGTTATAAATAATGCAGATGTATTCTTCCTGTCACTCTAACTCCAGTGGCTGAAGAAATACTCATTTTTTATCTTATTAGCTACATCTTTTCTAATGTGAATTTATTTTTGCTTTATCAGTAACAAGTAATTTTTCTTCATAATTTGAAGAAAATATGGATCCACAAATGTTCACTATATCTACTTAGTGCCTATTCCTGCATGTGAGATACTGTACATCTTAACCCATTTTTAAAAAGCATCCTTCTCTGTTTTGAAAACATTGACTGTGTCCACTGCGTTTCTGAAAGTTTCCATGTCACAAAAGATACCAGGCTGGGGCTATTTAATATTGTATCAGATGTTCTTTGTTATATATTTATCAAAACAGGTTCTGTATAAAAATTTATTTTATGTGAAAGTTCTATTTTAGACTCTAACAGAAAACATGGTTATTGATAGCTCGTTGGCAGCTTAGTTTCTTTCAGACATGCTTTATATCTGTATTTGGCTTTTAAAATACAGTATTTTACACTTACAGGTTGTTGGCTTGTTTCCACGTATCTCTTATGGTATAGTTCTTGAGCAATTTCCTGAAAAACACGCCGAGCACTCTTCTTCTGTAAATACGAATGAGAAAAAAATGTTTTTATTTGAGGATTATTAGCAATGATTGTTGCATCAGAACTTTTTCTTTCTTAGAAACTACTCCCCCTCATCTATGTCCTATACCTACAGTTAACTGTTTTGTATTTAGAGTACATTAAGTTGAATTTATGGTTGCAAACTGTCAAATTTAAATCACAGTTTACCACTTGAGATTATATTATCAAGAGTTTTTCAATTATAGGAAAGAAACATTAGCTTTTATGGCTGAAAGTAAACCATGGTATTCTCTGTTTCTTAAAATATTTTAGAATTCAAATAGTTACAGCCAGCCACAAATTAAAAAACTATTTTGCAAGCGTTAGTCTGTACCTTTTGGGAATCTTCTTTTGTTTCTTTGTTTCTTAGAGTATTAGATTTTGACTGCCAAGAAGGAAAGAAAGGTATATAAAACATCTTATGCATTCACAATTGTGTAAGATAATTTCATACCATATTAAGATTAACTGAATATTTAAATGATACACAATAAGAGATCATTTTTATCATTTCTGAGATGCTTTTATTCCATTAAGAAACTCATTGAACGACTCAAACTGTTGATTGTAGGATTTATAGCATTTGTACCATTAACATGTACATACTCTGTCTTATAACGTATGCTTAGCCAAAGGATGTTCTTTTTCAGTAACTTTAGGCCTTCTTGCATATTTTTTTTTAATTCATTAATAGTTTATTTATCACTCATATTCATAGCTTAGGAACACGGGTCTGTGACAAACCTCTATGTAAATCAGCCCAACGAAATTCTTTATATTCCAAAATCACTTTACGCTCTGAAAAACACCAGCCTTCCTCATCTCCCCAAAATCTTTCATAGCATCATAATTTCTGTAGAAATCTGCATGTGCCTTCTTTCTTGGTTCAGCCACAGCAAACTTATAGAAAGCTGCAACCCCCAGGGATACAACAAGTGCGCCAACTATATGAATCTGCAGGCGCCTGGCTAAAAGGCCACGCATCTGAGGTTTGGTCAAAGCACTGGAAGCCATGGTCGTTACTGTCCTTGATGGGTATGCCAACCTCAACGTGTCCCTCCCGGCTGAGGTCCACACTGACTGACATTCCATTTTATTTTTAATTGACAAATAATAATTGTATATACTTAGGAGGTATAAAGTGATATTTTGGTGCAGGTATACAGCGTGGAATGATCAAATTAAAGTAATTAGCATGCCCATCACCTCAAATATTTATCATTTCTTGGTGGTATGAATGTTTAACATCATCTCTTTTAGTCATTTTAAAATATTCAATATATTATTATTAATGGTAGTCACCTGGCTGTGCAGTAGATCACCTGAACTTATTTCCCCTATTTAACTGTAACCTGGACATTTTTAGATTTGTCTCTCTCTGCCTGGCTTACTTTACTTTAACATAATGTCTTCTAGAGTCAACTATGTTGTTGCAAATGATAGAATTTCATTCTTTTTAATGACCGAATAGTAATTTCTCTGTGGGTTGTGTGTGTGTGTGAGAGAGAGGGGGAGAGAGAGAGAGAGAATAGCATGTGTATACACATTTTTTTTAATCCACTCAGCATTTGATGAACACTTAAGTTATTTTCATATCTTGCTATTGAGAATAGCAGCGTAATAAGCATGGGAATGCAGATATCTCTTTGGCATAGTGATTTTGTTTCCTTTAGGTATGTACCCAGCAGTGAGGTTGCTGAACTGTATTGTTTTCATAGTTATAGTTTTTTGAGGAATTTATATTGTTTTAAAAAATTGCTGTAGTAATTTTTATTATCACCAACAGCGTATGAAGGCTCCCTGTTCTCTGCTTTCTCACCCACATTAATTCTGTTTCATCTTTTCGGTAATAGCCAATTAACAGGCATAGTTGGTATTTCATTGTGGTTTTAATTTGCATTTCTCTGGTGATTAGAGATGTTGAGTGTTTTTGATATATGTATATGTTGGCCATTTGTCTTCTTTTGATAAATGTCTATTCAAATCCTTTGCCCATTTTGAAAACAAGTTTATTTGATTTCTAGTTATTGAATAGTTTAGAGTTCCTTGTACATTTTGGATATTAGTTCTTTATCTGATACATATTTTACAAATATTTTCTTTCAGTTCATGGGCCATATTTTCACTCTATAAATTGTTTCCTTTGCTGTGCAGAAATTTTTCAGTTTGATGTAAACCCATTTTTCTACTTTTGCTTTTGTTGCTTGTGCTTTTAGGGTCATAACCAAGAAATTTCTGCCAAGACCAATATCATAAAGCTTTCCCTCTGTGTTTTCTTCTTTTAGTTTTATAGTTTCAGGTCTTATGTTTAAGTTTTTAGTACATTTTGAGTTAGATTTTATATATGGGGTGATATAAGGGTCCATTTTTATTCTTCTGTATGTGGATATACCTTCTCCAACAACATTTATTACAAAGATTGTCCTTTCTCAACTGTGTTATTGACATCTTTGTCAAACACTGTTTGACTGTAGGTGTGTGGGTATGTATCTGGGGTTGTCAGTCTATGTGTCTGCTTTTACACACATGCATGTACTATGCTATTTTGATTATTATAGCTTCTTAATATATTTGAAATCCAGTAGTTGGACACTTCCAGCTTTGTTCTTTTTGGTCAAGATTGTTTGAACTATTTGGGGTATTTTATGATTACTTACATATTTTAGAATTTTTAAAATATTTATCAAAAGAATGACATTGGAATTTTGAAAGGAATTGTGTTGAATTTATAGATTTCTTTGTGTACCATGGACATTTTAACATATGAAATAATCCATGAATATGTGGTATTGTTCCACTTATTTGTGTCATCTTTAACTTCTTCCATCAATGTTTTATAATTTTTGGCATACAGATCTTTTACTTCCTTAATTAAATCTACTCCTGAGTATGTCTTATAGTGCTATTATAAAAGAGGTTCTTTTCTTAATTTCTTTGTCAGATAATTTTTTGTTGGTTTATAGAAACACTACTGATTTTTGTAAGTATTTGTATCCTGCAATTTTCCTAAACCGATTATCCATTTTAATAAATATGATTCACCATGTCAACAAGATAGGATAAAGGCATAAACACATGATTGTCTCAACAGATACAAAAAAAAGCATTTCACAGAATTCAAAATTCTTTTATGATAAAAATTCTCAACAAATTAGGAGTAGAAGGAATGTTCCTTAAAATAACAAAGGCCACACATGACAAGCCCACAGCTAATACCCATAGTGGCAAAACTTGCAGGCTTTTCCTCTAAGGTCAGGAATAAGACAAGGATGCCATTCTCACCACTTCTGTTCAACACAGCACTGGAAATTCTAGTCAGACCAATGAGACAATAGAGAAATAAACGGCATCCAGATAGGAAGAGACAAAGTAAAATTGTCTGTTTCCTGACAACATGATCATATAAGTAGAAAAATCCTAAAGATATCACCATATTGCACAATCTTAGATCTTAACAAATGACCATGGAGACATATCTGTGTAAAATGAAAAAGAAACAATTTTACATAAATTACTTTAAAATTAAAGAAAAAAGCACAGAATCAACAATAATTTAAAGAATTTAAAGAATGATTAGTGAGTAATGTGAAATACAATACATCCATTTAATTAAGAACTAGATGCTCTGGAAAGAAACAGGGCTCTTGGAACTTAAAAACTTAAAAATATCATGGTCCAAGCAACTAAATTCACTGGAAGCCTGGAAGAAAAATTTAAGGAAATTTCCCATACCAAAAGATAAGGAGCATATATCCTTATCTGCAAATATCCTCTCCCATTCTGAAGGCTATCTGCTTGCTTTACTTACTGTGTTCTTGGCAGTGCTGAAGCTTGTTAGTTTGATCAGATCCCAGTAATGTATTCTTCATGTTGCTTCAGTTACCCAGGGGGTCCTCCTCATAAAGTATTCTCCCAGGCCAATTTCTTCAAGTGTTTCTCCTGCATTCTCTCCAAGAATCTTTATAGTTTCGTGTCTTAAGTTTAAATCTTCTATCCAGTGAGAGTTTTTGTTAATGGTGAAAGGTGTGGGTCCAGTTTCAGTCTTGTACAAGTCGCCAGCCAATTCTCCTAGAACCATTTGTTAAATAGGGAATCTTTCCTCCAATTTATATTTTTGATGGGCTTATCAAAAATCAAATGATGATAAGTGTCTGCGTTCATCTCTCGGTTCTCAATTCTGTTCCATACATCTACCTCTCTATTTTTATGCCACTACCATGCTATTTTGAGCACTATAGATTTATAGTATAGTTTGAAATCACTCACATTTTCATATGAAGAATAAATCACAACTATGGCCCAGGATGAAGGAAGAAGGAGGGGGGATGGGCAGGGAGGGGAGAGGTCAGATCGAGGGATGGTGAATGGTGGAATCACAGTTATGGTGCATAATGCAAGGGTACATGTCAGATCAATTAAGTATAGAGTATAAATGTCTTAACACAATAATTAAATGAGGTCTATATTAACCAGTGTGATGTAAACGCTCCTAATTCTATATGAAATCAGCACATTGTACCACATAAATGCATTAATGTATACATGATCTATGTGTTTATAATTTATTTTAAAAAATCGATAAAATAAAATATAGGAATCGGGAAAAAAAGATAAGGAGGTATAAAATTTGAGAAGACAGATAAGACATCAAGGATCAATATAGGAGATCAAATATTTAATAGGATTTCCAGAAAGACAGCAAAAAAGGTAGTAAGCACCTTTTCTTCCTCCAAAGAAATAATACCAAAACTGTAATAATTTTGTTGAAGGTAACCCTATGCCTTAGATGGAAATAACCCACCACATGCCAAACAAAACAAGGGCAAAAAGCTATAGAGTTAGACTCATCATTGTGAAATTTCAGAATAAAGGCTCTTGGAGGAAAAATGTCATCCGAGAATCATATTGATATAAGATTTCTCATCAGGACATCAGATGCTAAAAATTGAAGCTATTTTATTTTTGTTTATTTCAAGATTTTGATGTTATTCATTGTTTTCTCTATTGCTTCTGAATGCCAAGGAAGGAAAAATATATTTCTTCATTTTAGGGCTGTTTGCTTTTAATAAATGAATGACTATAATAGTCGAATGGCAGTAGGTATTGATTGTAGACATTCCCATGAGAAATGAGCTTCCTTGGAGAGAAATGTTCTTCAAGCCATGCTGTCAACTTGGTTTTCTCTATGATCCCAGGAAGTAATCATGATTGAGATACTAAAAGCTGGGTGGCTGGACAGGGCAGAGGTGCAAACCCAAAACCCACTCAATGGCTCTAAGCTTTACGTCTAAAGCCAAAAGTTCTAAGGACAGCACCATCAGCAATGGTGAGAGTCAGACTCAGCTAGAATTGTCAGATCAAACAGGAACTTGACCCAAGAGGCAAAACTTAGCACTAAGTGAAATTCCTAGAACTAGATTCAGTGAGTTGATTCTAGTGGCAAATAGATGGGGAACTATAGAGATTCCCCAAGGTGCCCCAGGGAGATGGATATTCACAGTTGGGTTTCCTGTGGCAAAGCCCTGTACATTCAGAGAAGTGTGGAAGGCAATTATTTTAGGAGTAGTGGATTTGTTCTAAATATCTACCTGTAACACAAATGTTTTGTGAGTCTGTGAGAACAACAAAGCAATTTGCTGAGACTGCTAGAGAGAGAAAACAAAATGCAGCCCAATACAATCTACTATAATTATACACGATAAACATAAATGATAGCCGTTGAGATTCTGATAGCAAAATAGTCTTTCATATTAAAGACCTAGTGAAACCACTAGCAGATACTAATTTCTCTTCCATTTACAGATTGATTTCATTATTGTGCAGTCCAGTTTCCTTTGTGTGTCCTGGGCTGGTCAGTAGCAGGATGACCATGTATTTATAGTATTAATGTCTTACCAAAATTATATCTATATTATATATATATGTATATATGTATGTGTGTGTGTGTGTGTGCGCACACTTGAAGTTCTCTTGCATGGATCATTTTCAGAGGAACTAGGGAAGAAGTTTGCTTTTTCCTGTTAGTGCTGTAGTATTTTTTAGTATTGGTATTGCCATTTCATAAACTCAACTTCAAAGCCTTTTGCTCATTTGTGAAACAATTATAAGAGGTTGAAATAACCTTTGTCATAGAGGTAGAAGTGTTATAAGGACTAAATGAGATAAAACATATAAAACCCTAAGCACAGTGTTTGGAGTGTAATAATCCAAAGTAATGTGAGTTGTTAGTACTATCATCGTTGCTATTATTGTTCTTAATAAATTTATCATCAAAAATGCTCATAAAAGCTACTGCAATTATTCCAATTTTTAAAATGTCCTGATAATTTCAAGTAGTAACTAAGAAAATCTAGCTGCATGTTATATACACATACTTAGGATATTATCTTAGCTTACATAATAATTATTTATATTGAATAATTTGCTTCCCTGATAAATTAATCGATTTTCTGTAGACTTTGAAACTATCTGCCAATAACTTAAAATATATCACAATGAAAAGGAAAATTGTTGATTTAAGTAATACTGGGGGAAAAAACAACCTATGTGCTTTGAGGCTAGTATACCTACTGTGTCTTCAGAATCAAAGCCACGAAGGCTGGAAGACCTTCGTGCTAATACAGTCTGGTTTCACAGGTTGTAAGGTTTCAAGTACAATAAATACCATTTAAAAAAAGTTATTGTATTGACCCAACACAAGGGCTTTCTGGTCAATTCAGGCCAACTGGAAATGCCAAGAAAAATAATATTTAATTCCCTGCCAGTGTGTCAGACCTCTGAGTTCAAAGCCACCCAGGGAGGTTACCCAATAGGTGTGATGGCCGAGAGGAAAGAGCTTGACTACAAAATTAACATTTATATTCATTTCAATTTTTATTCCCAGATATCAAGGTAAATGAGGGGACACCTAGAGAACACTCTCAAGGCAATGGGACCTGAGCATTTCCACTACCGAAGAACATCAGAAACTGACTTTTAAAAAGTAGGCTTCTGGAATAGACTACAGGCGGGGCTGCGGCGAGGCTCCCTCCCCTCTGGCCAGGGAAGCTGCAGGGCTCCAGCAGCTCCCCACCGGTGAGTGGGTCTCCTGGCAACGGGCGGTTCCATGCCTGTGCTTGCACAGCTTTCGTGGGCCTGCCTTCTGCCAGGAACTCTGCTTGCAACCACCGGGCTTCTGCTGGGTGGCCCACGGCTGGGGACGCTCCCACTCCCAGCAGCTCCCTAATCCGACGCCCGGGCCTGAGGGGCTTTTGAGCATCAGCGGTCGGGCTCAGTCGGCCCTGGCCTCTCCGGTGTGGGTCCCCAGCCGGGAAGTGCTCCAGCAACCGCACAAACCTCTGCTTGTCGCCTGCAGGGCTCCAGCAGCTCCCCACCAGCGAGTGGGTCTCCTGGCGACGGGCAGTTCCATGCCTGTGCTTGCACAGCTTTTGTGGGCCTGCCTTCTGCCAGGAACTCTGCTTGCAGCCTCCGGGCTTCTGCTGGGCGGCCCACAGCTGGGGACGCTCCCACTCCCGGCAACTCACTGATCCAACGACCGGGCCTGAGGGCCTTTTGAGCATCAGCAGTCGGGCTCAGTCGGCCCTGGCCTCTCCGGCGTGGGTCTCCAGCCGGGAATTGCTCCAGCAACCGCACAAACCTCTGCTTGTCACCCGCAGGGCTCCAGCAGCTTCCCACTGGTGAGTGGGTCTCCTGGCGATGGGC
>CAUYRH010139597.1:0-20723 GCA_963574655.1 Perodicticus potto
CATATAGTGATTTAAAGGCCATGAAGGCTATGTTCAATAGTTTAATGAAAATATTTTAGATTGTATATAAAGTCAGCATATTGTGCTCCATGATTGCACCAATGTACACAATTATGATTTAATAAAAATTAAAAAAAAAAAGAATGAGCTTGAGTAACCTTAGGGCTATAGGAATCTAGACTATGCTCAGAAATTTCAAAAGCATAACCTCAGGAACATGATGTTATATTTTGGACGTAGCTCCTCATTGTTAAACTTTGTTAAACTTGACTTTCATTGTATGTGTATTTGACTGCTGCATTTAGGTATGGAAGTTTTGCCTATAAGAATGTGTTTGAATGTTGCACACACAGGGAAACTTCCAGCTTGCTTGTTAAATGATGGTACAGAATTATGTTTCTAAGTAGCAGCAAATTCCCTTGTCAAAAAGGATTGCTTTAAAACCTCAGGGAATTGTTAGCATGAGTAATCAATAATAAGAAAATATTTACAGATTAAAAGAAAGTCTAAGATTGCCTAACACAAAACAGGCAGAAACACACACAAATGCCCACAAAAAGGATTCAGCCACTGTACAGAGGGAGGAATCTTTCTCAAGGTAACCTTTCTTACTTAGGTGACATATAGAAATATTTTGAAATTATTAGAAACAGCTATACTGTAACAAGTGCTCATAAACATTCAAACTAACAAAGCTCTAGAAAACATAAACTGGTCCTAAAAAGGCCTACTTTATGATTTTTGCTTGTTTTTCCAACTGTCATTGCTCAAAGATCTCCATCTGCCTGCATCCTCCAGTAAAAGAAAATATTACCTAAAGTTTCAATCTGCGAGGTAAGTGTGTCCTCCCAACAGCCAGCCACATGTTGGGAGGCTCCCAGGCTTATAACCAGAATAGCAGCCTATTGTGTCAGAGCATTGTGCTACATTGCGAGCAGGAGACAGTAAGTCAAATAGGATTTTGAAAATTTAATGTATCAATTCAAAACTGCCATTCACAGAGTAGTTAAAAATCCAATTTTCAGAGGAGCAGATAAGAAGTGGTAAACAAATCCCCACCACTAAGCAGTTGCTGATGTAAATTGTCTGAAATGAAAGATATTTATTCATGACCACAGAGGGCTGCAAAAAATTAATTTAGAGAAGTATTTTTTCACCTTCCCTGGAGTATGCAATGCTTAAATAAATCATCAATAGATGACTTGAGCCAAACAGAAGGACTTGTCCAGAATCAGGCAGGTAATTGCTTACAGTGACGGGCTGAGGAAGTGAGGCAGCCAGGGACACAGTGGCATTAATCACAGCTTTAAACTGCTTCTCTCTTTCTAGTTGCAGCATTTGAAAAATCACTGAACAACTTCGTCCACAAGAAAATTCATAGATCGGGGTGCATGCCTGCATTTTCAGAACCACCCCCAGAGCAGGTGGAAAGAATTATTAATAGGAAATAATATCACTTTATGCCTTTTAAGGGACACTAGAGCTGCGAGAGCCTGAGTGACTGGGGACAGGGGAGGTGAGTGAGACATGAGCAATTTGGGCCTGAAAATATCTGTTTAGTTGCCTGGTGGGAACTGAGCATAGAACATTTGCTTCATTTAGTTCTCAAAACAAAATGCCCACAGCTGGTGATGAAACTTTCTGCCTCTCCGAGCTGGGCCAAGATGAAAAGGCTAATGTGGAATAAGTCTGGCACTTCAGACTGGAAGTTCCTTCATTTTTCCCCCTGAGGGTGATCAACTAAAAGTCTCATGGAAGAAAAAAGCAGTGCAATGTGGCAAAACAGAAGGAACACAGGAGAGGCAGACATTGACCCCACATTCCACTTTGAAGAATCTGGAAATAGTTGCTCAGATATGTAAGCACAATTACAGTTAAAATGGCCAACAATCTAATGTCCAACACCAGGAAAACTGGCTAAATAAAAGTGTCTTATAGCCATGAAAAGCAATAAGGTAGAGATATAGGTGCCATAGGGAAGGTTTTCAAGATAAATTATTAACTGAAAAAAAATGTAGAAACAGGACAGTATATATGGTTTGTGTGTGTTTGTGGAAAAGACTAATATTTATAAATATTTTATATATTATCATTATATATAAATAGAAGGTTTCTGAAAAACATCCAAGAAAATATTCCTTTGAGATGTGGAAATGGGAGTCATAAAAATGAGAAAAGGGATTTATGTTTTCCTTTGTGTCTATTTTTTTTCTTACTTCAGACATCCACTGGTTATAAAATTAAAATTCTGTTAATAAAAATTCCCCCTTTGGTGGCATAGACCAGCAGTCGGTAGCACTTAGTACTAATTCTTCTGTCATTGATGACCAATGAGAACTTTCTAAAATGGTCCCCAATGGGTCAGAGTGAGCTTTACCATTTGCTAGTTGTGTAACCTTGGGTAAGTCTCTCATGAGCTTTTCTGTACAGGAATAGAATGAGATACTCAAAACAGATGTCACATCTACTTCTTTGGCCAAAAGTGCAGAAACCTAGCAATTAAAGATGCCATACACATATCTTTGCTTCAAGAGTGGATTCAACCTTTTCTAATCTACATGTATGAAGCATCCATGTAAGTTGTACTTAAAGGAAGGGTTCTGAGGCTAAGATATACTAAAAAAAAATCTAACATGCCATGGATGCCATGAATGCACATCCATTGGTTACTATTTATTGAGTGCTTGTGATGTATCAGACACCACACTTAACAATTTTATATGCAGTGTTTCTCTTCTTAGAATAATTCCATGACAGAGGTACCAGAAGCATCCCCATTTTACAGTGAAGGAGACATCAATAACCACTCTTTCCCTGACCTATATCCTACAGAATTAAGTGTTAAAACAAAATATGGGGAACAAACCCAAGAACTTGTGACCTTCAAGGACACATAGTTGATGATTATGACACAGCTATCAGGCAGCTCAAGAAAAGAAAGCATGTTTCCATCTATTAGCTCTTATCTAACCCATCTGGAGGCTCACTGGCTGAAGAGCATGGGAAGGTGGATGCTTGGCCTGAGATAATTAGCATTACCTGCGAGCTCCTGAGAAATACACAATCTCAGACCCCTCCCCAGATCAGCTCAATCAGCACCTCTCAGGGTAAGGTCCTGCTGCTAGTATTTCAATAAGACCTCCTGGGGATTCCTAGTTACCTTTAGATCTGAGAAGTAGTCTGAGGACCACTAGGCCAAGCTCAGTTCTAGAACTGTGGCCATCATTCTTGCTGAATATTAGAATCATCATTAAAATTTGGTGCTCAACCCCTCCCCCCACATACCAGTTAAATCATAGGTAGGGGCTGGGAGTGTGTATTTCTAATAGCTGCCAAGATTCTTCCAAAGTGTAGCCAAAGTTAAGAATCATTTTGCTAGACCTAAAACTTCCAGGACCAATGAGTCTCAGCCTTTGGTTCCACACTGAAATCACTTAGCGAGGATTGAGAAATACTAATGCCTGGGCCCCCAGAGATTTTGTTTTAATTCCTCTGGAGAATAGCTTGAACTTAGGAATTTTTTTTTAACACTCTCCAAGAAACTCAAACATATAGCCAGGCAAGAACTACTGTAAGATATGGGAAAGATGCCTGGTTTTCAATTCTACCTAGTTCATCTTTCCACCAAGAAGTAGCAGAATTCTAAAACTAACAGCAAAATTGTTTCAGTTTTCAAATTGTTTCACCATTGTTGGGGTGAGGGTTAGGTAAATTATTAGTTACTGGTTAGGTAAATTATTCCATCTCTCTAAGGCACAATTTCCTCATCTGCAAAATGGGGATAAGATCTTTTTCACAGGTTGATCAAATAGAATTAAACAACCCAACAGCACCTGGGCACTCTCAGCAAACTTCTAGGCCTTAGCCTAGCCTTAGAAGTGTCTTCTAAGACACTTATTTATCATCTTGACCACAATGGAAAAATTTGGCCACATATCTTTGCTTCCTGTTGCCTCCTTCAACCCTCAAATGGGTAAAAATGAGTACAGATACTGCAGTACACGCGCGTGACACTTATTTAATTGTAACTTCAGAAATCTGAATCATCCTTCCCAGGGAAAGCTAAAATTGCAGCCTGTTGAGAAGTTTTGAAGGAAATAAACTCAGACCCAAAGTACTCCTGAGAAAATTATTCCTTTTAAGAGAAAAACAATGCATCATACCTTTTAATGAACAGGATATATTCACTTGGGTCTCATGTTAAATTAGAGCTCATGCTAATCCCAGCTGAGGAGTCAAAATTTGCATTTATATAGAGGCTGAATATTCTTATCAAAAGGCATCTATTTTAAAAATTTATTTTTCTATAAGAAACTTAGTGAAATCAAAATGACACCATTGTTGGGGTGAGGGTTAGGTAAATTACTACTTACTGGTTAGGTAAATTGTTCCATTTCTCTACGGCACAACTTCTCATCTGCAAAATGGGGATAAGATCTTCTTCACAGGTTGATCAAATAGAATAAGATGCATAAAACTCCTAACAAAATGATTCAAATGCTGTGGGTACACAATGGATATTTGTTTCCATCTCTTTCCTTAACTCCCCACTCCAAAGAGGGAATGAAATGGATTGATTACCATTAATTGAAATCCATTCTGGCACCACAATGGTCAGCTATCAGATATCACCTAGACAACCAAAGCTCACATTCCACTTTTTGGGGACCTCCTAAATTCTCTAGGCTCTTCATTAGACAAAGTGACGAGCATGACTTACACTGGGGAGAAAGAGCATCAGAAATCAAAGAGCAATGAGTGGTTGAAAGCTATTTAAGAAGAAAGACAAAAGATTAAGAAATCAGAAATGAAAAATGGAATGGAACTTGATCCATTTACCCATGAGCTTGGCCAGCCCAAGCATTCAGAAAACTATGCAGTCCAATACCTATTTCTTACTCCCAGGCTCCCTTTATTAGCCATGCCCTTTCCAATCTCATCTATGCCCACCTCCCTTCTTATGTTCCTCTCTGGCAGGATACTTTCTCCCTAAGAAATCTGCTTTTAAGTATGACTAAAAGTTCATATATAGTATTAGATGTGCATTTGGCAACATTTTCAGTATTTTCCTCTCTTTAGTGTCATATACCTCAATTCTGCCCTAAATCAGGCCTGACAACCTCTGGCCCTCTTCTGGATAAGATGCAAAATGGCCACAGTTTCTGAAAATGGGGTTCAGGTAACTGAATGACAATAATGTTCTAACCAAACCTTACTCTTTGGATCAAAACCCAGTGCATGAGTTGAGAGCACACACAAAGCAGAATAAAAGTGCTGGGCAACAAGCAGAAGAAGGGTGAGCTTGGGTAAATGAAGGCAAAGCAAAACCAGCCCAGTCAATAAGGCTTCTGTTTGTTGATGCAGAACTGTGAACTTGCCCAGACCTCCTGGTTGCCCAATACTCAGCAGGAGCTGGGAATATCAGCCTCCCTGACCTAACCCCTTTTTTCTATTCTCTTCTGGTGTAAAGGACTTCCTGCCTTGCCTGCTCTGCCACCATTCATTCTTGGATTTCCTCAGGAACATCTGGCATCTCCTCTTCAATCTTGATTTCAAGTTTTTCCTCTGACCACACCTGGTCATCACTCAGGAAGAAGACAGCAGAAGACATAAACTTAGAATCTCTTCCTCATCCATAATTTCAAGGACAGCATTAGAAGGACTATGAAAGCTGTTCTCCACTCTATGATTTTCTCCTGAGCTCCAAAATCCAATATCTAAATGCCTGCTAGAAAGAGATACCTTGATTTCTAAAAGGAACCTGAATCTAACTTGTCCAAAACTTAACAATCCGTGAAAGATGCCTCCAATAATATAGTTATACAAGTCAGAAATCATCTTTGACACTTCATTCCCCCATATCTAACTATTAGTATATCTTGATGATTTGATTTTTGTTTTCATTAATTCATTGGATAGCTCTAGAATCTATTTTCTCTTGGGGAGGCCAGATATCCACATATGAAAAATTAAATTTATTGAAATGCAGTTTTTATTTATTTGTCCAATAAAAATATTTTATTCCTTGGTAAACAATGCCCAGGGTTCTCCAGTAGAAGGGAAATAAAAACAGAGACTTTGTCCCCAAGAAGCTCATAGAGTAAAACAGGAGTGAGAGAAGAACAAACTCATGTGTCAATGACTAAAGTCCAAATTTGAGTATGATAACTTCAATGTAGTCTACGATGTGATAAAATAAAATCTCTTGACCTTAATAATTTTGAGAATGGCTCTTAGGGAGATGGCATTGGAGCAGACATCTAAGAATAAAACAGTGTATCAAGAAGCTACTGCTACCATCTTTACTATGTGCTGGGCTTTACATTCAACACTTTCTATATAACAGCACCTTTTCGCCTCACAATGGCCCAATGTGATGGACGCTGCAGTGAAACTATTTTTGTTTTCCTGATGAGTGAAGTTTACAGAGGCTGGTTATTATTTTTCACAGTCACACAATTAGTAAAGGAAGGGGTTCGAACTCAGGTTTGTTCTTTTTATCAGTCGACCATATGGAGAATGGCATGTTTAGCAGAATGCAAAATAAATTCCACAATAACACCATAGAAGGCAAGGCCCAAGCTGCATTTTCAGTATGATGGCCACTAAGTTCATGTAGCTTCTGAGTGCTGGGTGGCTAGACCAAAATGAGGTGCATTTAAAAACAGTCTCCATTTTTAAGACTTTGCATAAACAAAAGAATGTAAAATATTTCAGTAATAATTTTTATATTGATTCCATATTGAAATGATAGTATTTTAGGTATATGGGGTTAAATAAAATGCCTTCTTAAAATTAATGTCACCTGTTTCTTTTTACTTGTTTCTATGGCTACTAGAAAATGTTATGTCATGTACAGGGCACACATTGGTAGCTTGCATTGTATTTCTACTGGACAGCACTGGGCAAGAGGCATTGAAAGAGTGGCAAAATGACAATGAATTGAGCTATGTGAGAAGGCATCACAGAAAAATCAAACCCCGCGTTTAGGGCTCTGAAAGATGGGTAGAAAAAGGAAAGACAGAGTTTTCAAGTGGAAGGAATAGTAGCTAAGGAGGAAAACTAGCCTCATTTCTGCTGAGGAATAGAGCAGAGGTCAGCAGAAGCTGCAGCACGGAGTGTGTCCAGGATATGAGCATGTAAATTAAAACTCTCATTTAGATTGATGTCTGTAAACAGGAAAATAATAGCTTCCATCAAATCCTTCATTAGGGGCCTATTGTAATTCGATTGCAAAAGGAAGTGAATCGTCAGTTTAAATAACTGTACCATTTGGAGCATTATTATTCTGTGAAAATCGCAGGTAAGGCAGGTCATCAGAAACTTGAGATTGCAATTTGCTCATCCTTGAAATTTCCCAAGTATATTATCTCTAAGTTAAAGGTAGCATTCTGATAAATTAAAGATATTTTATTTCAGATGAAAGCTTGTACTTCTATTAGTTCTGGGTCTAACTGGCCCTAAATTTGTGTTAAGCCTTCTTTTTTTGTAAGACATTTCATCTAGATTTGTCTCCAGTAGAGATGCTTGTATGTAAATAGCAAACTGAGAGATGACACTCCATGGGAAAGTTGATGGGCTTTGGAGTCAAACAGATGCAAGTTACCATTCTGGTTCTCCCACTGGTTACTTAGGTACTTAAAATCTACAGTAACCATATCGGTAAAATGGGGCCAGAGTGTCTCCTTATGCATGGAGTGCTTGTAAGGACTAAGTAAGGAAAAATACTGCATCAGGCATTCTAGTGCTTAACATGGGGGAAGGTCAGTGAATGGTAGACATACCTATTCCTATCCACCCACAAATGTACCTGGTATAAGAACTGCAAAATTAATTTTTTAATGCAGTGACTATGAATAATAAATGGACATGGAAAACGGTATGCAAACCTTTCCAAGTGGCTACCTAAGGTCTCAGAGCACTGCCTGAGACCACTCTGCTCCTAGCTATCTTAAGCAGTCTTTGGAATGCCCCATTAATGGCAAGTGAGCTGCAGATATATCATTAGGAGAATGAAGAGCAGTTTCCTTTTCAAACATTTTTAAACTAGATGTGAGAAGAGTCTTTGAGAGCAAGAAGTGTATCTCAGGAGACAGGGCAGATGCTGATTTGATCTCAAGCCTAAACTCAACAGAGCAACCCAGAACAGTTAGAAACCTGGTCATTCTATCAGTCATAATGACAAATTTACTTTCAGTTCTTTATGCAAATACAAATAACCAAGTCAATTCTGAGTTAATTACATACTCATCCTGCAACAATAGACTGGGTACTCCCTTTATTTTATGATATCAATTCTGAAGATACACAAAAGAGCTTTGAATTCTGAATTTTGGGGGTAAGGATCATCTTCCCCATGTTTAAGTTTTCCAACTATAATTAGTTTTAGTGTCAATCAAATATTTAACTGAATGAATGAACCAATGAACAATGGTGAGAAACTAACACATTTGACACACATTCATGGGGGAAGGAGTCCACTCTAGTACAGGAAGGAAACGTTAGACTAAGGGTCTCTGGGACAGTGATGTTCAGACCTGGTTCTAATTGCAAATCCAGAAGGAGCATTTCAAAGTTATCAATACATATATCCCTGCCCCTTGTTCTAACTTTGCATTTCTAAGCAGGGAGCAAAAATATTTCTCCAGACAATTCAGCTAGCCAAACATACTTGGAACTGTGACTATCTCAAGGAAATATAGTGAGAAGAAATACAGACCCTAAGACCAGGTGACATTCATTGAATCGCCAATCAGAATTCTGAAAATTTTCCATGCTTGGAGTAAGACAGCTAAATAGGTACTTGAACAAAGGAAACAGATTTCAAATATTTTAAATGAGTGATAGATAGTTAAATTTCAACCCGAAAAGAATGGGTATGGGTTCTTTGAATTCGTTAGTCATCATAGTCTTACAAGGTGGATTCTATAGTAATAAGGCAATGATGAATGACGTCAGTTGAGTCATTAGTGGGGCAGGCTTTTCTCTGGTGACTTCTGTCGCCAAGTTAATAAGTGGAAAGTGAGGTTCTTGAGGTAATTAGAAGCCAGACTGGCAACTGCGATGATTTTTATACCAAATTTGCTTAACCACGACGGAAAGAAAGATACCAGTTTGGAAAGATACCTTGGAAGTCAGAGACTTCAGCTATTGTGTCCCCCACTGAGTGGCAGAGGAGAAATGTGAAAGGTTGAATGTGCCTGTGTGGATGTATTTATTTCAAAAATCAAGACCAAGATAGGCAGTGAGACGTTACATGAACATCTCAAGCTTAGAAGCTAGTGTGAGGCAGACACAATGGTCTCACCTTCCTTACCTTTACTTAAGATCCAAGGTGACACAGTGACTGCCCCCACCCCAGGATTCTGGTGTCTAGTCATTCTTACCAGAAGCCCAGGCAATCTGAAAGAATCCAAATACAGGAGCCAGGGTATTCAACCTCCACTAGAGGAGTGAGTGCTTTCTCAGCTGGTACCGCTTGGCTCAGAGCTAGAAGTGACCCACCTGAGCCCAGTAATCCCTTTGGCTCTCCTTTCTAAAGACCTCATAGAAAATGAAAATGACAGCTTAGAAATCTCCAGAGAGTGTTGTCTGGTTGCTAACAACCAGGTCTGTGGGGAAAAATAATCCAGACAGAATCTGAAGGTGGTAGGCAATGTGAGCAAGGTGGCAATTGGACTCAGTGGAGTTGGTTAGTCTGGATTTAGCTGGATTCCATGGATTTGAATTCCTGCTCTGCTCTTTGCTTGCTGTATGATCTCAGACAAGTTAATTAACTTTTTGGACCTATTCTCCATCTGAAAGGGGGAACAAAAAGAGTATCTAACTCAAACTATTGTCATGAAGGTTAAATGAGGCAATTATTGTAATCTCATGGCTGAGTGACTCCCACCTCTTAGACACATGATCAGGGGACAGTCACCATCTGCTGGAAGCACTCCTGAATGGCAAGGTCTGTTTAGATAGATAAATAAACCTTACTTTGTCTAAAGACTCAGTTACCACTTAAGACAGGGTAACAAAAAGTTGTATTCTCACTGTTGTTGAAAGGCTGGAAGTAAAAGGGACTCCAAAGAAGCTGGCTTCATTGAGATAAGCTTTTAGCTTAGCTTTTCATTCTCCAAGACATGTGCCATGTCTCCTTGAGAAGTCAGTCATCTGTGGAACCACAAATCAATATCTCATTTGCGTCATATGTGTCAACAAGTTAACAAAAAGTCAGCAAGGCTGGTACTTTGGGCACTCATAGTCTCTGGCAGCTAATTTACAAGCTAAATTGAATCATCGGCACCCAATTAAATTCCTCCTACATCATGGCACAAAATGCTCATTTTTATTTTCTTGATGAAAGAGGGGAAATGGGAAGGATGGGCGAGCCATCACCCTAGAAAATGTTTCCTTATTTGCATATTTCCTTGAATTAGAATACGTTTCACTCTTGAATGCATCTAGTTTCCCCAACTCTAGCAAAGTAAGGAAACGTTATATTTCCTGATTGCCTCTATATTTGCCTCCTTTGCTATAAACTTGCATTAAACTCCCACTGACTCTATCAAGGTTAAAAAATTTATCTGCACAGATCCCAATATCCACTGCAGTCCCCAAGCACCCATGAACAGCAGCTTTTGCTCTGAATCTCATCCAGAGAAGGGATTTATCATTTCCGGATGGGTCCTGCCAATGAAATATTAAAGTAGTCTCTGTAGCCTCAACAACCACCATCAGAAATCAACTGTTCTGTCTAGCTGGGACAGAAGGGACAGTCATTCCCCTTGGAAAGAAAGCTGCCAAATAAGAAGCCATGCCACCCGCAGCAGCTCCCAAAGCCCCACTGCTGTCTGGCACACACACACAATTGAGGTGTGTATAAACAAATAACTTCCATTTTTAAGACTTTGCATAAATAAAAGAAAGCAAAATATTTCAGTAATAATTTTTATATTGATTCAATATTGAAGTGATAGTATTTTAGGTATATAGGGTTCAATAAAATGCATTATTAAAATGAATGTCCCCTGTTTCTTTTTACTGGTTTATATGGCTATAGAAAAAAATCATGTAGGGGCACACATTTGTAGCTTGCATTGTTTTTCTACTTGACAGGGCTTGGCAAGAGGTGTTGAAAATGGTAAAATGGTGGTAAAATGACAAGGAGCTGAGCTATGTGAGAAGACATCACAGAAAAATCAAAACCCGAGTTAAAGCTCTAGAAGATGGGCATAGAAAGGAAAAACAGAGTTTTCAAGTGGAAGGAATAGCAAAGGAGGAGAGCTGACCTGATTTCTGCTGGGTAACAGAGGTCTATTCCTCAGTGGCTGCTCTCAAACCTGCTCCTCACCCGCTTGCACCAGCTAGGCTATAAAGACAAGGGGAGAGCACCCGCACCTGCACAAGGTCCATTCTGCTTTCTGTCTGGACTCCCATTTATAACCACATCTTCCTATGCAGCTTCAACTTAGCCCTGCGGACTTCTATTCAGATGAGTGTATTCCAGACATGAATAAAGCCTTCCCTCAAAGACAGCACCCCAAGTTTTTCCTCCCAGTGTTGCCAGTGAGGTCTGCCTTAGGGTTGGTTTCCATTTGGGTTTCTCCAAATCATACCCTAAATCAAATATTTGGGTTCAAGGTCATCTCAGAAAGCACTGTGAGGGAAGTGAGCAAAACCAATGAGAAAGGACATGTTAATAAACAGGTTACTGTTGTGGGCAACTTGGACTCAATCCCAGTAGGCATTGCTGAAGATGAAGTGGGGACAACTTGAAGTTTTTAAACAATGGCTTAAAAAGCTGGAAAGTTTATCCACAAACTTTATCTACAAACTCCTATCTCTTCTCACTGGTTGAGGATTGGTTCTGCAGTGTGACATTCCGCTTGGCTGATAGGCAGGATATACTCCACACCCAGAAAAGGCCTTCAGGCAAGGAAGCTCAGAAGGCCATAGGATATCTATGTCCCTCCCCCACCCCAGGAGGCTGAGGGGATGTAGCCAGGCACCAACAGCCTGCAAGAAGGACATTATCCAACTCAAAATGAGCCCACCCTGATAGGTCATCTGCTGAAGGGGTCAAACACTAATAGGACACAGTGTCCTGGTATTGGCATCCCCTTCCAAGAGCACCTCAGATGAGAAAAACATAGACAAACATCCTGAACTGAATAAATGGGCCACAAGACCTTGATCATGGGTAGGAGATTGGCTATTGTGGGGATGGGAAGTAATGGTTGTGGAACTCCTATGAAATCCCAAGTGATACACAGAACTTTCCATAGGTTACTGGGTTCCATTCTCACAATGACGTTGTGAAGTAGACATTTGTATCCTCATTTTACATATGAAACTGCCAAAGTTTGAAGAAGTTAACTGATTTACCAAAAGTGATACCAGAAGTCATGAGACTAGAGTTGTGACTCTCCAAAGCCCTCCTCTTGTTGTGGGGCCACATGATTTTGTTTCCCCTAAGGCAGGAATGGCCAGCTGGGGAACTCAAACTGGCTTTCTACAGGAATTTTAGGGACTTTGGGAGAAACATCCACTGACGCCACCACACATGCTGATAAATATGTTCATTCCTACACTGGGCTGATGTCTCATTCCACAGTCATCAATTCATTCTTTTGAGGCAAATGTAAAAAGACCAAAAAATTCTCTAGGGAAGAAGAGGAAGCAAAGCCATTAGACTCTGAGCTGATCTGGGACGAGGACCTTATGAATCATTGCTTTTCTCTTTAGTTCCTAGCACAGAGCTTGGCATCTTAAAAGGTTCTTATCATTTACCTGTTGAATAAATTTTAATGTGAATAAATTTAGGAACTATATAAAAGGTATAAAAACTAAATATCAAAACATAAATGAATTAACAATGCAGGCAAAGAGAACTTAGAATTTTCCTATTTCCCCTTAATCCTATTAACTGAGAAATCTGCATAAAAGCTTTCCTTTGGTTTCCTTAAATAGTATTAACAAAACTTCCAGGCTCCCTGCTACTTTCCCAAAGTCTTCCTGCTTATGCTTACCTGCTAAGGCCTTAATGGTGTCCTAGATTTCCCTCTAAACTCAGTCCTCAGAGGAATCGGTGTTGTCTCCTTCCTATTCCACTGTCTACTCACCTGCTTCGCATTGGCCCTAACAGGATGAACAGAAATACATGTGGGATCTTCAAAAATGAGCTGCTCATCTTTACTCTGAAGAAAGTTGGAGATAGTCAGAAAATGTTCAAAGTTTCTGCTTGCCAGACAGGTCATAAAGAATATATGACACTCACAGACAGACATCAAATATTACCCTTCAACTCTGCATTGAAGGGAAAGGGTTTCTGTGGTCACTTTAAATCTGGGTCAAAATATGAACTTGAAGGCTAGATTGCTCTTTTCCATGTAGTCTTTTAAGGACTTTGTGGTGGTATACTGGGGACAATAAAAGGTTCCAAGTTTCTACCTATCGAATTGGTCTCCATCTCTTCTCCCAAAACCTCAGGAACCCACCACTGATAAGTGGTGAATTCCAAACTGTGACAAATGTGTCATGATATTTTATTCTAGTCAAAATTTGTATTAGTCCTTCTGGTTCTCAATCATAGCATTACAAACAGTAAAGTAAAATAATTTCTCAAATTAAAAGACTGAACCAGCAAATGGCAATTAGGACTCCGAACACAGTGCTTCTCTGCTATATAAACTGACGAGTTATAGGAGTGTTAAAGAGTAATTATTTTTCAAATAAGGTAAAATCATGACTCATGTACAAATATAAAAGAACACATGTCAAAGATTTTATTTTTAGTCTAGTTAATAATGAGAGAACTACAAAAACATTTTAACTGGTTCAAAGGAGAAGCCCAAGAACAGCCCTATCTTTAGGGATTCAGAAATGAACACACACAGCACTGACCTCTTCTTTCACAAGAAGGAAATCAAGTGCATCCTCGCTGGACAAAACCATTTGCAGGTCTATGATCAGGAATCATTTGCATCACTATCTGGTCTCCACAGGTTTACCTCTACAGAACCACAAAATAGTGAAAAATAACAACAAACAAACAAACAACAACAAAAAAGGCAAAAGTCTTTCTATAATCAGATAACCCTGGAAAGATCTTCAAGACAAAACGTAGATTCCATCAAAAAGACACCAAGTAACCTGTGCCAATTTCAGCATCTTTGGGGATTTTTCCTGGTGGTGGTATGACCTGAGATGAGATGCCTCTGAAGAGCTTGGCTAAAAGGACAGTCTATCTAGAAACCCTTCTTACCTTACCAACCTGTTGTAATTCTTGCTTCAAAAAATGGATCCCAGTCCCAGGAAGCCCAGTTTAACAAACGATGCAAGTGGGAGAGGAGAGATGCTGCAAAGACCTCTGACCACCAAGGAAATCTGAACCACAGCAATTTTCCGCAGAGTAAAATCATGGCGCTCAGTTTCCCTTATTGCCAAGGGCTGATTGCTAAGCTAAATTAACCACCTTTCCAGGCAGCCAAGTCTGCTGGTGACCCTCTCACACAAGGAGTACTCCATGAATAAATACTAACTTAGAGAAATCTTTGAATATGAGTCTGGAGCTCTATGCCTTCTCCCTTCCCTGTACATTTGGAAAGCGTACATCAAAACCAAACCTTTATTAAAGCAGGTATTCTTCAGTGGACTAGGCTTCTCAGGGAAATCAGAAGGAGCAGGAACATTTGGGATGGGGCTACATGTATGAAAATATAGAGCAAATAACACATTGAGAATAAGGCTGTATATGTACAAAGACATGTGGGGGGATGTTTAAAGGAGTATGAGGAAAAGGAAGCCTAACATGGCATCAGGGAATACTCAAAAGTGCTTCGAGTAGACACTAGAACTGGGTATTGAAGGATACGTAAGAGTTTACCAGGTCAAGGAAACAGCACTCCTCTGCTAGGGAAATGCTATCACAGCTACAAATAACTCTGAGTTATAGCCTAGCAACTCCAAACAATCTCCCTGGGCCCTGATACCTTGGCTCAAGAAAACTTGCCCAATTTTCCACTTCAGGTAGACAATCACCCACATCTTATGCACCACAGGCTATAGCAACTAGAAGTAATCAAACTGGTTAGCAGGAGAATCCATGCTGTGCCACTAGCATGAATGTAGATGCATGACTGAAAGATGAGGATCCTGAAAAAGAATCCATTCTAAATCTGAAAGTCAAAGAGGGCTCCAGGTCAAGGCAGCAGAGGCAGAGAGTGAAGCTATTGTGAAGATCAAACAAGACAATTCATAAATGTTTGATTCAGGATTTGGCACCTACTAAGCCTTCTGTAATTGCTAGCTCTGAGGCTGTCTACATTTCTGCCTCTCTGGTCATTTGCAGTAGTATAGAAAGAATCCTAGAAACTTACCTTTTTATTTCAGCATCTGCTGAAGCAATAACAGCATTTGCTATCAATCATTTACTTGGGTAGACCTGGTACTCAGTACCTGGTATACCTGGTACGGTATACATACCGTACTATTAAAAATGTAGAGAGGAAGAAGAGGAGGACAAAAATAAAACAAAACAGACAAACAAAAAAACAAGAAAGAGAAAGCTCTCATTAGTAAGCCTAGATCTTTCACTTAAAATCTTATTTTTACCCATCTAGAAAGTCACCAGTCAATAATGTTCATTTCTACATTATAAAAACCATCATAGATGCCTTCACTGAAGAGATGCTTTTGAAAACAGCAGCTCTGTGAAAACAAATGAGATGGTGCATGCTTGCAGTCCCAGCTACTTGGGAGGCTGAGGCAGGAGAATGGCTTGAGCCCAGAGTAGAGACCAGCCTTGATAACAGAGGTTGACAGCCTAATCCACCTTATTTTCTTCAAAAATTAATAATAAAAAAAAAAACAGAAACTTTAGGAGTATTCCAGTGCCTCATAAAGGATTTTCATGAGTCAACTGACTTTCTGAAAATAATCACTTTAGTGATACATCCTAAATATAAACACTCAGTGAGGTCATTTAACTGAACGACACTCTAAGAGGGAGAGCAGAAACAATGGTGTCTTCCCCCAAGAGAAGGCAAAAGTTATGAAAATGGGAAAGGCATTGCCAGTTAATTAAACATGATGGATAGAATTGTCCATGTGTAGGCACAGATAGCCTGGTGGTTGAAAACGCAGGTTTGGGAATCTCTGCTTGCCCTTCACTCTCAAACCTCAGATCTTAACCTCTGCAAAGCTATTTCTTTTCTATGACATGAGGGGCATGTTAAGCATCTCTCAAGGCTCATGTGAGAGAGAATTCACTTAAATGAGGTCATAAATGGAAAATGTTAGGGGCATAGATGATAAATAACTTGTAACTTTGGTCACCATGGCCCTCATACAAGCACAGTATAGGCTAGACTCAGATGCCCTTTGTCATGTCCTTTCTCAACCATTAAGAATTACTGAGCTGCCTTTCCTGGACAAGTGTAGTCAGGAATTTTTCAGTGGAAGCTGTGTTCTCTGGCAGATAATCAAAATTTCTTCCTAATCGTAAACTAAAAAGGAAGACTTTCCTGTGGGCCTGAAGAGATTTAATTTGTTTGGGGTCTGCTCACATGAGGATATTGTAAATAAGATCTGTGGCTGAAGGGCTGAGGCCTGAGTGGAGCAGTGAACCCCATCCAGAAGAGTGTTCCTCACGTTTATTTCTCAACACTATCTGAAGTGTAGCTTGGAAATTTCCATTATGCCACCTGGAATCTGTTTTGCCACAGGGAAAAGAAAAGCATAGCTTATTTGAGAAGATGATGTACAATCTGTTTTTTTTTTAATTAGACAGGCTGCCAAGGAGAGTACAACAACAACAAGAAATGGGATCTTCAGAAACCAAGTTCAGATACCTCTTCCCGGGGTCTATACTGATCCATACAGGCACACGCACACTCTCTCTCACATCTGCAGACTATGGCGTCTAATGTGTGACATTACACTCAGGATCAGAATTGAGAATTGCGCAGGCGCGCGTGTGCGTATGTGTGTGTTGTGTTGCTTTTTAAAATAATTCAGATAAGCCAGTAGAAGAGTGTTTGGGAATAAAAAAAGTAAAACTATCTCATAGTTCTTACTCCATCTATATTTCAAAGTAAATCCTCAGGCAAAATGAATCAATTCTTCAAAGATGCTTTCCATCAAAGGGCATTCTGAGATTCTGTGACAAGTTTTCCTGTGGATTCCCAAATAAATCAATTAATTACCTTACTAGAACTTTGTAGTTAGCTCTCCTCCTATAAGTGGGGTTTATGCCCCTGCTAATGAACTTGGAAAATCAGCTTTTGAATCCTAGGTATCTTTAAGTTGCAATGCTCTTAGAATTCACCTGTCCAATCCCCTCATTTTACCAAACTTTTATCAGTCATGATATTAATGAAAAAAAAAAAACTTAGACCAGCTTAAAGCAAAGTAGAAATTTGTATTCAAGAAACCAAAAAGTCCAGGGATAGTAGTTTCCAACAGAGCTTAGATCCAAGGGGTTAAACAGTATCATCTGGCATAGCTCTTTCTCAATCCCTCATTCTGTCTCTGGCTTGCCTTAGCTCTACACAGATTCTCTCTCTAAAGAAACAAAGATGGCTGGCATGACCTCCAGCGCATATCAGAAAGCCTCTAACAGAGAGCCCCCAAACCCCAGCAAAAGCCCTTGGGCTGAAATTTATTATTTAACCTGAGCCAGATATCCATGTCTTGGAGGGATATTGTTTAACCTGAGCCAGATATTATGTCCTCCTGGACATGGAGTGGATAAAACATGCTGATGGTCATGCCTGGACCAGATGAGCACCCCCAAACCATGGGCCAGAGAGGAGGAGTAAGTTGTCAATGAGAAACAAGGCCACACTTACCTTAAGAGCAGGATGCATAGATATTGAGACAACATCAATAGATTGAGAAAGGCTGAGGCTTACCCCAAAGCACACACAATTAATGGGACACTATTTCCTGTGCTATGCTACATGCTCTGTTGACTTTCGACTCACAAGGATCAAAGAAACCATCGTTTGGCGGAACCAGGAAATGGCTTGGTTTTGACTTGGCAGATTCATAGCAGGTTCCCTGAACAGAATGCAACCATTTATTACCAACTGAGAAAACACATACTGAGAAAAGCTACTGTGAATTCAGCAACACCTTATAATAATTTTTAATCACAAAGGCATCTACAGACTTTTGAAAAATAGCCTTTTGAATATGTGCCAGACACTCTATTTACTTGATCTATGGACAATCCTTGGTGTCCACGTAGACTCTTAAGCACCTTGACGGGTTCACTGATCAGAGAATTATGATTCTAATGCACCGGCTAACCTTGCCAGAAAAGAAAGCAATTCTTTGGTAAAACTCAAATAACAATCACTCTCAGAGCCCACTCGATGGAGGAGATAGAACTAGTGGGAAATGCTGTGTGAGAAGAATGTGATTCCAATGTTGAGAAGGAGGAGGTGGCCTTTCATTTGGTGGGAACATCAAGAGCAGAGAACAACATCAGGAGATCAGCCTGGCTGGGTGGCAGTAGAGAGCCAGATTTTGGAAAGCCAGGAAGGCAGCTGCTGGCTTTTGTTTCCACATTTATCTACCCAATGTGTGTCTTGATGCAGGATTCAATGTGGGGACTGTTAAGGTTCCTACATTGGCAGGTGTAGAATGAACAGAATGAACATGGCATTAATAAACTATAAAGAAATAAAATCCTTGGCACCCTTAGAAAACCAGTTCTCCTGAATCTCTAGTATTTGTGAAATTACAATACATTCATTTTAGGATATCAGTCTTAGAATGAAGAGAGGCTGTTTCAGGCTAAACTGAATCTCCCTTGGGTGATAGGCAGAGAACCAGCCTTCTTGTTACCATTTTACCATGAACTAAGGGTAAGAAATACTGCTCCGAGGAGCAAAAGCTCATAATGCTACTTTCATTCCTCTGAGATGGTTTTCATATGTAATCAAGTCAACAAGAATTTGTTCTTTAACTAGGTCATCAAAGTGTTAAAACTATTTCTGACCTCCAGAGCCCTCAAGCCATTGGTACGGTGACTCTAAGACATCTGGCCACACTGGCTCAGCTGTGGTCCTTTGCTACTCATTATCTTGCCTCTTTAAATGATCTGCCACAGGGCCATGCACCAGACTTACAGAATGGCCTATGCTCTTGATCAGAGGACGGACAAGGGGAATAAAATGAAGTAAACTCAGAAGTGATGAAGCCAGAGCTCATGTTAGATACATTCTGATTGGCTTTCTCATTAAACTCTCCCAAAATATGCTGCACACTAGGTCTTACTGCCTTCATCTGAACAGAGCAGAAGCCACTTCTGAAGGGTATGTAGCTTGTAGTGGCTGGGTTGAAAGTCCAATGAAACTCTGTGTCCAAAATCCACGAGCTTTCCAAAATATTACACAACTTGGACAAATCAAGCCACGGAGAAGCTGAAATGGTAGAAAGCTTTGCCTGTTATTACTCCAAGGCTTAGAGTGAGAAACACCAGAGACCCTGAATACAGAACCTTTCTCTGCTCACCTCTCACTTTCAGAATTAGATCTAACTGTGGGGAGTCCCTTCTTCTAACTGTAGATAATCCATCATCAGCCCATTCCCATTCAATTCTATTTTGAGCTCACCCATTGAGCTCTTGTAATTTACTAGCCACCAATGTACTTAATCTCTTTTAATTCTCACATAAATTAAATGAATATGGTAGGTGCCATTTTTCCTTCACATATGGAAAATATAAGGAACAAATAAATGAGTAATTCCCCAAGGTTACACAATAAGAAAAGTGACAAAGGTGAGAGTCCACCCCAAGTCTGTCTCTAAACTCATACTCTCCCCCTGAACGCCAGGTACCCAGAAATGCCTTAATACCTGATGGCACCTGAACTTCCAGATATTTTTCTTGATAAGCACCTGCCATAGGGATTCTATTATGTCATGGGGCCACTGCCAGCAGAACATTCAGAAGTCTCTTTCCCCAAATATCAGCTTTCCCAAACGAATGGAGATTCCAGCAGGTTTCCTCCCTGCTCAAGGTACCAGCTGCCAAATAGCAATTGAGCATTCCCTGAAAGGCTGAGTGGCGCTAGAGTTGCCAGCTGTCATTACACTGTCAGATCTCTACCTGGAGCCCTAGGCGGCCTGACAAGCTAATTGTCAGGTGTTGAAATCAACAATTGCAAGGGGTTTTGCACTTAACCTCCCTCTGCCTCTTGCAGGATCATCACTCTTCCTGCTGAGTCTACCTCTGAAATGCTTCACCTACCCAAAGCATCCCCATGCCTAGGGCCTGCGAGTCCATGCATGGTCTGTGCTAAGCATAATGAAGGAGGTAAGCTAGCTGCAACAAACACAAGTGCTGTGCATTCCCAAGTCATGTTTGACTACCCACTGGTTTACTTACCATTGAACTATGAACCTCTATTATTGTTAATAAATAAAGCAGAGAATAAAAAATTAAAACTTATAGTCCCAGATATTTCAATTCCCCCCCCCTTTTTGAGATTGGATGAATTAGAAATATTCTTCTCCAACTAATTGAAAAGTCTTACATTCACAGATAAACTTAGAACCTAAAAACACTGCAATAGACAGGCTCACAGCCTACAGACACATGAAAAAATGCTCACCATCCTTAATCATCAGAGAAATGCAAATCAAAACTACTTTGAGATATCACCTAACTCCAGTAAGATTAGCCCACATAACAAAATCCCAAAACCAGAGATGTTGGCGTGGAT